>JAOQIF010000320.1:0-84625 GCA_026260285.1 Colletotrichum sansevieriae
ACATAGGATTGCTAAAGATATGCTTAATCTTAATATAGAGGCGCTTAAGAACTACTTCCTAAGTATTATAGAAGAATTAGTATTTATAGATTTAGTTATCCTAGAAGAATTAGTAATTATAATAATTATTTATTATAATCCACGTATTATAATCAGCTTATTGAGGATTAGAGCACTCTGCTTAGCTATATTAGGTTGAGGTACCCTATCCTCAATACTAACTTCGAAGTTAAGCATAGTCTCAATATTATCCAAATTCATCTAGGTATTATTATCAATCTTATCCAGAGGAATATCCTCCTATTCTTTATTACTATTATTATTAATAATTATATTATATATTAATATAGCAGGACCTATAAGCCTTATAAGAAGCTAGCTTAGATGCGTTCCTTTTAATATACTAGATAATATTAATATAAAAAAAGTAATTTAAAATAAATATACTTACTATAAGGTATTAACTTACTAGATCTCTTAAGCTTCGAGGTTAGCACGCTCTATTATAGATATATTAATCTATATATCTAAACTTCTTAAAGCCTTAAGCTTATGGGATTTCTACTATCTAAGGGCCTTTTTAGCCTAATTAATCGCTTTTTAGGCTTTATTTATATTCTTAGCTTATTAGTACGACTTCTTAGTATTTATATTATTAGAATATTCTAACTCTACCTTTCGCTTAGCTCTAGCGCTAGATCTAAGCGGTCGACCTATTGCTAATTAGTATAAATAATTACTATAAATCTATATAAAACATACCGCGATTCTGCCTAGACGATATTTTATATAATATACTACTCTCTAATTAAAATAGTTATTAGTAAGTAAAAGTTTAGTATAAAAACTATTATATATTACCTATAGTAGTTATTATAGTATTAGCGAAGTTATTTAGTAGGTGCTTATTAGGGGGAAGATTTTATTATTATTTAGAAAAATTAAAAAACCGTGAAAATCAATTGCAGGTAGCCCGTGTATAATATGCTGCAGGTATTATCCTTTTCTTCTAATTAAAAATCAAAAAATCAAAATACTTTAAATTATAGCTATAGATTGCTCTAAATACCCTCTTTTTAAAACGTTAATCCTTATATTTTTATAATAGTTATATAATTTACTATAGATTTATTAATATCTATATTCTATATAGAAATAGCTTTATACTCTTTTTAAAAGGTTCGCACCTTCCTATAAATAATTAAAGGAAGGTATAACGCAAATAGCTAAATAGTAAAAAATTAGCTAATAATATATTTAACTTTTTCTTCTATAAATAATACTAATATTATACTTAATACTATATAAATTATATTATAAGTTAAACCTCTCCTTTATTATACCTATTCTTTATACTAATTATATTTAGATATTATCTATAAGAATAAAGAACGCCTAAAAGGCTACTAACGCTAAGAAGGCTAGTAAGAAGTCTAGTAAGAAGGCTAGCAAAGTACCTAAAGCAAGGAAGACTATAGGTAGTAAATCAGCCCCTAGTAAGTCTATCTAGGCTAGAGCTACTAAGAAGAAGCATTACTAGCACCCTAGTAGTAAGTTAAGATTAATATAAAAGATAACTATAAATTAACCCTTTCTAGCTAAAGCCCTCTATAAAATTTATATATATTCGAAGTCTATTAATCTTCTTATTTATAAGCTCCCCTTCTAGCATCTTATATATAAAATCTACTAGGACTAGGGAAACTAGGATCTTCGCTTCTAAGCCTTAGCTATCTATGCTCTTCAAGAGTCTACCGAGTCTCTTCTTGCTAGTATCTTTAAGAGTATATACCCCGATTCGTTACTTATTTATTAAACTAATAAATCTAGTAGTTAACCTTATTATAATTTATGCTAAGCGTATTATTATTATACCTAAAGACCTCTACTTAGTCTAAGCAATCCTAAAGGCGGGTAGGAACTATAATAGCGATTAGTTCTAGATATAGATATCTATAGAATTAAAGAATTAAGTCGATTACTATAAAAGATACCTATAATAAGTTATATAAAACCTCTTACCTATAGGTACCTATATTAGCTATAACCTAAACTTATATAACCTATAGGTACTTATATTAGCTATAACCCAAACCTATATAACCTATGGGTACCTATGGGTAACTTCTAATATTTTGGGTAGTACCCGTTACTACCCAACCCATACCGCGGGTACCCATGGGACCCACGGGCTGGGTAATTTGCATCTCTAGGTATGGTATTTTAGATTGATTTGTCTTGGTGTCTCGTCTCAATTTTCCGTGCGGTATGTGGAATGAAACAAGTCTCGAGACACCGAGACACAGCTTCTCCCTTGCAGATGCCCCCTTTGAGCGTAAATGTGCAAATCGAAGGCCCGATAAATGGGAAGCTGCTCAGTTCTCCTTTGTCAGATTCGAGTATAGTTTCGGTGCCCACCTAGTCGAAGAGGGTTTTGGCTGACGTTGTGTTTTCTCTATCTAATCCCCTCGAACAAGATGAAATCCTCCATCCTAAATTATCTAGTCGTTATTGCAATTTCAACAGCCGCCCAGGACCCGAAAAGTTCGACTGACCCTTCAAAGACCATCCCGGTGTTGCAAAATCAACCAGATTGTGCCAGGCCATGCCTAGAGGAAGAACTCAAGACGGCTGGTTGCACCAACACTGACAGCGCGTGTCTATGTGCGTCAGAAAGACAGAATACATTTTCATCTGGGCTCACATCATGTCTATCGCTGAACTGCAGCTCTGGTGATCTTCAAAGTAGGCTCCATCGGATATTTCGGACTATCCTGTCCAATCTCCCGCAACGCATTGAAAGCCACAGTTTCACTGACGTTTCTCTTGGAAACCAGAAGCACAGAATCTCGTTAAATCGACATGCTCAGAGTTCAACTCTGAAACGTATCCCTCCTTAAGCAGTCTCGACCGTTCACGGCAGCCGGGCGAGACTTTGTTGTTGGCCAGTCCGATCTCCTTCACGATAACCGGACCTACCGTATTGGCGCCGGCAACGGCAACAGATCCGGCATCGGCAAACAATTTGAACCAGACTCAGGACATGGAGCCTGCTCCAGGTCTCTCGACGACTGCGATTGTAGGAATTGTCATTGGCGTGTCTGCGATATTCGCTTTCATTCTCGCATTCGTTCTTCTCATGCGACAAAAGAAGCAAGGGCCTATGAGAACCATGGCACAAAGTGCCCGCCCAGTGGCTCCCTATGATGGAAAAGCATTTGTGGGAAGCCCTACGGATCCTCATAATGGAGTCCCAAGAAGACCTTTCAACCCAGGGAACGAATACAGAGGGTTCGAAATGGGTGGCCTGGCGACTGGGAGTCCCCGCAAGGCGCAACGTGACCGGGGACTCTCGGTTGCCAGAGGTCAGCATCCCTCAGAGAGGTATTCGCAGCAGAGAGGTCGATCCAAAAGCTCGATCAGAATTCAGGCGGAAACCACAGAGAATTCTCAAGACTCGGACTATATGTCCTATCAACACCCAGCTGGACTCGAAACAAGAAGTCGAGCAATCGGACTGGGTATGCGAGAGCCGTCACAAGGATCGATTGCTTTGTTGCCCAGCCCACAAGAGATGGACGAGCTCTCCTGTGAGAAGCATGTGAACCAGAAGCATTGATATAATTGGCAAGCTGTGCGCGGTTCTGGAGAGAGGCGATAACGAGATGTAGTGTTATTGGTGTTCAGAGCATACAGGAGAGGAGGAGGATAGATGAGAAGGACAGTAACGCTGTATCTTGTACATAAAGAGAAGAGCACCGCTATATTTTGCCACATATATTTTGAAAGGCAGAATACGAAAGTCTAGAAGTGATTTATCTATTATAATATTCATATTTCTCTCAGATCTGACATTTCAGCTCAAGCCGTAGCCGAAAGGACTAGGGTGCTATTTTTCGAATAGCACTCCGGCGTATTAATTTAGAGTGTCATGGCAGGCGCTTCTAGTGGGGGCATAATGGACGCAGTCATTTTATGCCGAACGTGATAGCGCGACTGTTAAGATTGCTGTTGTTTCAATTGTTTGAGACATTACTGACGGTTTTGCACCATTCATGGGCCAGAATGGGGCAAATCAACGGAGCTGGCTCTATAGCTCTGAACGATGACGTTCATCTCTTTTCGAGAAACATGACAGATGGCGCGCGAGAAGCATCAAGTTCAAAGGTGCTTACTGTTGCCTGGAGGCATGTCAATTCCCCCGACTGCACAACTACTCTCGTGGTAGTAACTGACCAAAACTGTTCCTTTAGTGAGAGAGACTCTTGTCTTGACCTGTGGTTCGAAAGCGGGGAAATAACGCGACTGTCACAGCCTGCGAAGTTAAGGCCTGCAGTCACTACCTCTCATGTCGTGAAACCGAGCAAAGCGACGCCGGCCAGCTAGTCCCCGCGGCCGCATACTTTAGACGAACGCGGCTACCACGACAAGGGAGTTTTATCGCCAGCGCCAAAGAAATTCTCATTTAAGTAAGTTAAATCAATCTACTGCCACGATATTAAGCTCACCGGCTATCGCGCTTGAGGAGTTGAAATTGGATTGGAAACGGCGCATGTCAACCGTTTCCACACTTCCGAGGTTGCCGGATCCGGTAATTACTCACTACGAGGACTTCATATTCATGCTTAAGTACAGGGAATCAAGAACGGGGTGGCCGGACTCTGAACATGGTCTGTGGGAAATGCTGAGCAAGTTTGGACGAAAGAGATGTGCTACTCAATATGAAACTCGACTACCCATGGTAAGTAAGAATAGTAGACCGCACCCTCTGTTCATCCCTCCGTGTTTGGAACGTGGTAAATTAAAATCCTAGAGTCTGGCCTCTTTGGTCACAGCAGCCTTCACACTGCCAGATCCCAAGAGGGGGTACGTGTATGGTGGGCTGTTAGCCTTAAGCTTGCCCACTGGGGCAGTCTTTGCGCCTTCGCCGGTGAGGGCATCGCAAATTGTTAGTTTTGCGATCGAGGTTAGAAATTTCTATGAGGATGAGAGCGCTGATATATGCCACATGTCTCAAAAACCATACAGCAGGAATAGAAAGAGACCCGTCTACCAACTTCTTTGCTAGAATCTGAAAATATGGACTTCTTGCCCACGTCCTCGAAAGGCGAGCTCTGAATAAAAGCTTGAGCACCCATGCGACAATTGAGGCCTTCAAAACTTTGTTAGCTAACTGCTCCTTGGCTCACGACACAGGATCCCATGGCCACAAATCGCTCCACGAAAGTCACACGTCTTAGACCCAGCTTGAGAGACTTACCGGTATACACGCCGTTGTAGCGCTGGTTGTAGGCATTTGCGGTTCCGGATCGCATCAGGGGCCCGCGAGAACTGACGTTGTACCTACGAAATTTGTCAGAAAAAGCTGATCAACACACAAACCCATTTGATGTGATCGTTCAGACTCGGCATCGGACTTACCAGTGATTGTTCGCGTGAGGGACTTTACAAACAACAGTCAGCCGGGTCAAGTTACAGTATCATAGGGAGAGAATATGAACTTGCCATGCAGATTTCCAGTCTCTTCGGCAGCAGTTTTGTCAGAGTAGCCGACCAGAGAGCCCTTGGAGTGACCATGCATGTGCGCGACACCGTGACCCAGTCTGCAGCATGTGAGAGGTGTCACAAAATAGGTGCAGTACAGAGTGAGAGAGTTAGTATAGATAGGTATAACTAAGGTTAAATATTCTTCCCTAGCCTTCTAATTTATTATATAAAGGTATATAAGAGCTAGAGGACTTATCTAAAAAGCTATCTAATACCCCCTCTATATCTCTAGACTTCTATAGACTTCCTTAGGATAGCTTAATAAGCTTTTTTTCTTATAATACTATCCTAGCTTATAATATAATCCCCCTCTTTTAAACTAATCTATCTATAGATTAAGCTATTTAATAGTTATTAGAAAATATTTAATACTTATTTATAAGCTTTCTTAGTTTCTAATTCCTATAAGTTTAGAATTTAATATCTCTTATTCTAGCTATATAACTCTTTTTTAAATAGCTAGATAGCTTAGAGAAATAATTAACTAGTAATAAGATATTTATCTTCTATTCTAGCTATTCTTATAGATCTTATATCTAGATATTAAGAGATTTTATAGCTTAAAAAAGCTTAAAAGAGTAATTAGCTAGTAATAAGATATCTATCTTCTATCCTAACTACTCTTATAGCTCTATTTAAAAGATCTAGAATTACTTAGTAATTATTTAAATAGCTATAGCTAAGTTCTTTTATAAGAATTATTCCTTTTTTATAAAGTTATATTAAAATATTTTATTATTTAAACTTACTTTTATTATTTTAAATTTACTATCTAAATTATTATATTTTCTATTTATTATAATATTCTTAGTGCTTTTATAAAGCTAATAAAGATATTCTCCCTCTAGGGATAAAGAAGGTTATTAATATAATATATAGAGAGTTATTAGTAATTATCTAGTAGTTACTTAATATTTCCTTATATATAATAGGATTAAATAAAGTTAAATAATATAATAATCTAGGGATTATCTTCCTTTTAGCTATAAAAAAAGCTAACTTTAGTATTAAGTTAAAAATATATAAATATTATTTAGAAATTTCACCTTGCTAAAATCTCTTCTTCTTACTTCTTTAGATTTATAATACTAATACTATTACTAATAACTTACTATTAGCCTCCTACTCCTCTATTAATAACTTTATCTTAATTACTATATAATAAATCTATTATTATATCTTCTGCTACTACTAATGCTACCCCTTTCCCCGCTAGCACGCTAGATACCTCCTATATCCCTATGACAGGTGAGCTCCAGGCGTGCTCCTGCTGCCGCTGCCTCCTAGCGCAGGCGAAGTGGGAGCTGCCCAAGGATAACGTCCCCGAGATAGGGGAGCGGGAGGCTAATAGCGAGTTATTAGTAGTAGCATTAGTATTATAAATCTAAAGAAGTAAGAAGAAGAGATTTTAGCAAGGTGAAATTTCTAAATAATATTTATATATTTTTAACTTAATACTAAAGTTAGCTTTTTTTATAGCTAAAAGGAAGATAATCCCTAGATTATTATATTATTTAACTTTATTTAATCCTATTATATATAGGGAAATATTAAGTAACTACTAGATAATTACTAATAACCCTCTATATATTATATTAATAACCTTCTTTATCCCTAGAGGGAGAATATCTTTATTAGCTTTATAAAAGCACTAAGAATATAATAATAAATAGAAAATATAATAATTTCGATAATAAATTTAAAATAATAAAAGTTTAAATAATAATATATTTTAATATAACTTTATAAGAAAAGGAATAATTCTTATAAAAGAACTTAGCTATAGCTATTTAAATAATTACTTAGTAATTCTCAATCTTTTAAATAGAGCTATAAGAGTAGCTAGGGTAAAAGATAGATATCTTATTACTAGTTAATTACTCTTCTAAGCTTTTTTAAGCTATAAAATCTCTTAATATTTAGATATAAGAGCTATAAGAATAGCTAGAATAGAAATTAAATATCTTATTATTAGCTAATTATTTCTCTAAGCTATTTACCTATTTAAAAAAGAGTTATATAGCTAGAATAAGAGATATTAAATTCTAAACTTATAGCAATTAGAAACTAAGAAAGCTTATAAATAAGTATTAAATACTTTCTTAATAATTATTAAATAGCTTAATCTAAAGATAGATTACTTTAAAAGAGGGGGATTATATTATAAGCTAGGGTAATATTATTAAAAAAAAGCTTATTAAGCTATCCTAGGGAAGTCTATAGAAGTCTAGAGATATAAAAGGGGTATTAGATAGCCCTCTAGATAAATCCTCTAGCTCTTATATACCTTTATATAATAGGTTAGAAGGCTAGGGAAGAATATTTAACCTTAGTTATACCTACTTATACTAACTCTCTCACTCTATACTGCACCTATTTTATAACACGTTCTTAGGAGAGGGTCCAGGCAATCGCTGAGTAGCCGGTGCCCACCACGACACGAGAGATTCAGCAATTTCTAGGATTTACAGGGTTCTGCAGAAGATTCATCAAGAATTACTCCAAAATCTATAGCCCGCTTACCGACCGACTTGCTAATATGGCTAAGGGATAACTGGTGATAACCAGCGAGGCACTGGTTGCCTTCTGTCAGCTCCGTGCTTCATTTATGGAGGCACCCATTTTACGCCACTTTGACCCCACACTCCTAATTCGGGTTGAAACCGACGCATCAGACTTCGCAATAGGGGCAATATTAAGCCAGTTAGAGGGAAGAACGTCTCACAAAATGGGTGCGGTGCAGAGTGAGAGAGTTAGTATAGGTAGGTATAACTAAGGTTAAATATTCTTCCCTAGCCCTCTAACCTACTACGTGAGGGTGCGTGAGGGCTAGAGGACTTATCTAGGGGGCTACCCAGTGCCCCCCCCGTATCTCTGGACTTCTACGGACTTCTACGGACTTCCCCAGGATAGCCCGATAAGCCCTTTCCCCTGCGATATTATCCTGGCTCGTGACAAGAGGCCCGTCAGACCATCGGGGTGATGGCATCGCCGTAGTCGGCCCCTCGACTTAGGTGATTTTCATGCTGCGAATTCTTACATTCTATTGCCTGAGAATGGTAAGGCTAATGCCCGTAAGAGCTAAAGAAAGACTTGGACCAAACGCTATTTGGCTGACAGGGGCAATTGGGATTTCTTACAGCTGCCTGCTTTTTCAACGATGGTTTTGTCGGAGCCAGCTTGTACCATTGCGGCGCCAGCGATGTTGCCCTGGACGATTACAATGCCAGGACCTGAGGCAATCGCAGCAGCGCGCCACCTTTGGTACTGCCGTGGACAAACGTGTTGGCGTGAGTCTCAGAGATGCCTTGCCTTGTCTAGTACTATTGGCACAGTAGTTCTCATTCTGATTCACCCGCCGTTCTGAGTACAGTAACCAATGTTACAGGCATCCGTGATGGCCGCTTGCTTGCTCAACATGTGGGCATCATCAGTTGCGGGAGTCGGTGAGGCAGTGGCCGCAACAGCTAGCAAAGCCCAGGACGTGAAAATCCGTGAGTTTCATGAGTGTTAAAACGCAGTCTGCACCGAAACGTTCAAAGTATGTACAAGAAGCGAAATTCCAGTAGAGAGCTACCACTGAGGCACGGGTCCTCAAGGGTAGGAACTGGAATGATATTCTAGTACTGCGAGCTACGTAGCATCACCAAAGAGGCGTGTCCCCTTCCACCCAGGTGAGAGAGAGCTGACAGCTAAGATGGGAAATTCCTTAGTTCCCAGGGACAGCAACATTGTGTTTTCTTGGCGACTGCAACTCGAGTGTCGTTTT
Source organism: Colletotrichum sansevieriae (assembly GCA_026260285.1). Taxonomy (NCBI): domain Eukaryota; kingdom Fungi; phylum Ascomycota; class Sordariomycetes; order Glomerellales; family Glomerellaceae; genus Colletotrichum; species Colletotrichum sansevieriae. The sequence goes on from JAOQIF010000320.1 coordinate 9,317, forward strand.
CCGAGTATGCCGCGAAAGATTCGACTGACTTCTTAGGTGGAACGGCTGGCACTAAGCAGATCCCCCATATGAGAGGAAGCCCGTTCTGTCGTCGCGTGAGCTTATGGGGGCAGTAGTTCGTTGTGTCTCATATGCGACGGAAGCTTGCCCAAATTGGTAGCTGGCGCAACCGGTGCTGGAGCGCGATTGGAGCAGAAATTAATCTGCTTCCCGTGTCCACGGGGCCGTCGATCCTATTGCACCAGTAAGGGGTCTTCGTGCGGAGAAAATTGTTGTTGGAGGAAAATTGCCGGGGCCGTTCATCTCCGGTCGAGAGACGCGTGGGGAACACCGCGGGGAGGCCAACGTGGCCCATCCCTCGGAGGTTGCATCGTCTCCGCTTCACTACGAGTTTGCCGGGGACGGAACGGGCACCCACCGTCCTGGAACGCATCACAAGTTTTTTCGGATCCCATCTCCAGCCGCTCGGATCAATGGCTACCAGAAGTTTGTGGTGAACACCCTACTTGGCGTTGAGGTGCCCGTACAAAACCGATGAACGACGGTCCTTGAAGGTCGACGTGCTGTGAAACATCTGTGAACTGTTTCTACAGGCTGGCGCTATTGGTTGTAACAATAAGCTTAATTTCGCGTTCCTGAATCTCGATGAACTGCGTCTGGGGACGCGCAGCCCCCAACTTTTCCGTCCGGCTGTGCAGTCGGCCGGGTGTTGTGGTGGTGCCCATCTGGCACGAAAGCGGAACACGCCTTCGCGGCCGAGTTTCGGACACCCAGACCGGGCCGCGTGTGTACAGTACGCGGCGAAGCTTTTAATGATTGAAGCTTAAAAGGTTCGTCTTTGCTTGCTTCCAGCACGAGAATTCCTGATTGTCCCGTATGAAATACGGAAGAGGCTGGTTGACATGCTGCGGGACAGGCAGATCCGCGTGGCAGCCTCATCCTAAACAGCGGTTAAGTATCCTGTTTGGTGGCATTTTGGACCATGGAACAAGCTTCAGTCGCAGCTGTGGTGGTTGCGACCCCTTTCATTCAGCTCACCTCAAACGCCCCGATTGCTTGTGCCTTGTTTTCCGCTCACAGAGCGGACGAAACCTCAGAATTGTGTGACTGACAAGCTTTCAACGTTAACGTGCGGCACGAACCGTACTTGGGCTGGACCGACCAGACATGCCCGTGCAACTTGAAGGTCTCAGGACTGCGCAAGCAGCGCAGCCTCGACTAAAGTTCCCCAAAGCTATTTTGGATTCGTCTCATTGATCCAAAGCACTCCAAAACTTCAGTACATTCGGTCTCGGTAGCGGTTGAATGGACTCTGTTTTGTCCAGACTCATCAGTGTCAATGTTCTGGGGGCATGTTTTGTTCGGGTCGGGTGTTCTTGTCCATTAACTTTGCAGTTATACCTGGCGGTTCGGCCGAAACCCCCCCCCCCCCCCCCAAACCCCACGATTTGGTATTTTTCTGACACTTCACCACTCACCCGGTCAATCTTCAGGCCATGTGAGTTGTGGTAAGTTGCAGCTGAATCGTTTGAGCTCTCAATCTCGCAATTTCGTTGGACTTTCCATCTCGAGTAGGGACAACTCATGAACCATGCACACTTTTCGGGATTCTAATAGTGGGAAGCCAATAGTAGCCAAGTCTCAATTTGTGTGAGAAAGTGTAATTACCCCCATGTGGCTGAACATGGGTAGCAAAAAAGGCACCAGAAGTATGAAGACCCACTATCAGCACCTTCCGTTAATAAGCTAATGATATCGAGGATGAAGGTGCGAAAATAGCACTAATATAGAAGAGGCTTAGCCCTATATTAGAACTTAGAAGAATTAAGTATCTTTTACTATAATTTAATAATAATACCTAGAGGTAGATATACTAATATTAATTCCTATTGATTATAGTCCCTTTTTTTGTAACTTCTTTCTAATTTCTCTTCTAATCTTATATATAAAAATAAATCCCTTATATAAATCCTATCTTTGAACCTATAGAAAATATAATATAATATACCTAGATAAGTCTACCTAGATAAGACCTAATCTAGACCCTTAAGATATCTAAGCCCCTTCGTTTTTAATTTAATTACTAAAAGAATTTAATAAGATAAGATCTAATAAGCTTATAAGAGTTCTTAAGCTAAGATACCAATTTATACCTAGAGAAGATAAGAAAATAAGTAATATCTTTAGATAATTAATAGAAGCTACTAGGTAGCTACTCCTATTCTATACTATTAGATACATATACTTAGAAAAGCTTATTTAAAAGATCTATAACTTAGTAATAGGAATAATATTAGGACTTAATATCTTATAAGTAATAAGCCTTCTTTTTAGAATTAATAAACTAAAAAGAAGGATAATCCTAAAAGAGCTAGAAAAGGATAAATAGATATAGCTATAAGGACTAACTTTTTAAGAAGCCCTATTTAAAAAGTAGATTTATACCTAGAAATAAATATCTAAAAAGAGGATCTTCCTTACTTTTTATACTTAAGAGAGAGATAAAAATAAGTTTTTTATAATATATCTTCTAAACTTTAGATATCTTAATAAATTAGAGTATAATATCTTAGATAAGTATAATTATAAAGTAGAGAAGTTAAAAATTATAAATAAGTATAAAGTAAATATTATATTAATACTTATAAGATAGCTATAAATAGTTATTAGTAATATAAGAAGATAATAATTTAGTAAATAGTCTAAAGAGAGAGAATGAGAAGATAAGCTAATAGAGGACATATTATGATTTAAATCACTTTATTAAATATAAGAAGTCGCTACTAAAAAGACTAGAATAGAAGTAACAGTTAAGTTTAACTAATTAGAAAGCTACTAATATAAAAATAAACCGTAATATACTAATATATATATAGATCTAAATCACGCTAGTAAGCGATATAATAGGAATATAAATAAGAGCTAGAGATACCTAGATATTAAGAAAGATATAAGATATAAATCCTTAGGAAAGATAATTTCCTAAGACTAACGATTTCCTAACTATAAGAGATAAGGATAGCCTTATTAAGAGGTACTTAAGAACTTATAACTTTAATATAACTAGAAAGGATAAGTAAGTAGTATTAGGCATAGCCTAGTATATATAAGTAATATAATATAATAGTTTCCTCTTCTCTTAAGATATAAGAATAAAAGCAGGAACAATTAGAATAGACCTCTATATTTAGAGATATTATAAATATTAATCCCTATTAGTTTAAAAATTAATAATACTAAAAGGTAAGAAAGATAAGCTAATAATATTCTAGATTAGAATAAACCTACTAGGGAAAGTAGTAGTAAATAGCTATAGCTATTAAAAACTAGTTTCTATGAGGATATACTAGCCTATATACTAGATAGGTATATCTTAGGAAGCCTCCCTAGAAAGGTAGTTAGATAGAAACTTAGAATTATTATTGATTATAAAGACTTTTAATTACTAAGTTCTAAGCCTAGGATAGGCTAAAAACCTTTATAAGAAACCTTTCTTCTTATATATAGTATATCTAACTAAGTAAATTAAGATATCTAGGCTCTAGTAGATTTATAATTATATAATTCTAGCTTACTTACTATTCTCCTAGACTAAATAGCCTCTAATGTTAGAATAATATCTTAATAGCCTATAAGTTATTATAGGTCTAAGGATCTATTATAGCGACTCTTACGGATAGCCTAGAGAGTATAATATTAAGAGATGTCTAATAGCTAATATATAATAAGCTTTTTATCTAACCTTAATAACCTCTTAATAGAGTTTAGATATTTATATATATTAACCCTAAGACTAAATAAGATACTAAGGCTATTAACCTCTAAATTACTACTAGTAACTATACTAAGCTACCTATCTCTTATAATAAGCAATACCCTAAAGATACACTTAACCCTAAGATACCCTATTTCTATTATATCCCTTATTATAAACTTCTTTAGTAGTAGCTAAAAAGGCCTCTCCTTCTTAAGAAGAGAAGAGGGAATATCTACTAAAGAATACCTTAACTTAGTTAAAATAGTAATAAATAGATTTTAAATAATAGATATTAAGAAGGAGATTTAATAATATATTACTATATTTTATATTAGCTTATATAAAGAAGCTAAGGAATAGTTTAATATATAATAAAAAGAAAACTAGAAGAACTAGGAGTAAATTAAAAATCTTTTTAAGGAAAGATTCCTAGAGAGTAATAATACTATTATTAAGAATAAGGCTATTAAAGAGGCTTTACTATTTAAGTAAGAAATAAGAGAGACTCTTAATAACTTCTTATTAAGAGTATTCAAGATCTATAAATAACTACCTATCTCTTATTTATCTACATTTATCTAATAAGTCTATATTTGTATTACTAATAGTAAGAAGGATCTATAGCTTTAGTAGTAAGTCTTAGATAGACTTTATTATAAATAGAAGCTAGATAAATATAGAGTACCTAATAAATATACCTTTAATAAACCTAAGCGAGTAGTTGAGTAATATATAAACCCTATTTATATATATAACTATGATATTAATATAGAGGATAAAGGATAATTGGGACCTAGTAGTGTCCTAGAAAGACTAAAAGGAAGAGATAAAAAGATAATAGAACTAATATATAAAGCAATATATAATATAACTATATAGACTAGTAGATTAAATATAAAGGTAGTATAAGGGAGCTAAGAATTAAGTAAGTATTCTTAAGCCTTAGATAAGACTAAGAGACTAACTATTAGTAATTTCTTCTAATACTTTAACTATAAGAGATAGAGATATACTATCCTATCTTATAACAAGCTAAAGGACTACTTAACTATTAAGAGAAATAGATAATACCAGGATAATAACTAAACTAAGATAATTTAATAGAGATAGGAGTAGATAAAAGATAAATACTATTTTCTACTCCTAGCCTCTAGATATTCTTAATAGAAATATATCTATAAGGGATATAAATAATAAGTATAGAGAGGATTATAACATAAATAGTATTTCTTTATAAACTAAGGATAGTAGTATTCCCCTTTAATATAAATACATTAATAATATTAGAATACTATTAACTTATAACTAAGCTTCCTAGCTAGTATCTTTACTATAATATAATAATATAATATAGGACTTAGATAAGGAAGCTTTCCTAGCTAAGAGGACTAGAAATAAATTTAAAGCTAATAATAATTAGGATATATCTAATTTGGAATATTAGTAGATAAAGGAGTAATATAAGTATAATAATCCTAATAATTATCTACCCTTAGAAGAATTAGCTAAATATATATTATAAGAGCTTAAATATATTAGAGCTAATAGCTAGAAGAATAATAAGCCCTATATTCCTATATATAGGTTTAGATATAAGGAAAGAGGAGAATTATAAGCTAAAGGAGCTTATCGAGCAGATTATAATTATAGGAATAAATAGAGTAGTTCTTTAGATCCTTAAGCTTTATCAAGAGGCTTAGAGTAGAATTAAGAAAGAAAGATATATCTAGCTATTATTCTAAACTCCACTAAACTAGAGAAAGATAGCTACCCCTTATAAAATAAGACTAGAGATATAAAATGGTTAGCTTTAAAATTATAATTACTGCTACTTATTAGAGTAATAAATAAATATAATATCCTAGAGTTTAATTTTAAAACCTTTTTAAGAGATATCATTATTAGGATATTAATCCCCCAGATATTATAAGTTAGCCCTAAGATAAGGGTAGAATTAGTATTTCTTATATATATTAACCCTTTTAAGACTAAGAATAAGGGAGATAAATCGAAGTTAAGTAATAATCTTTTAATTCTAGATATATATTATAGGGTTAGTTTAGTTATATTAGGTAATAACCTTACTAGATAGACTTTAGGGAAGTAAAACTACTTATACTATTAAGATATTATATACGCCCTAAGTAATAGGGTCCTATCTAGCTTAGGATATATTAATAAGAAGATTGAGTATATATTAACTAGGAATATACTCTTAGACCTAGGACTAATAGTAGATATTATTGTCCTAATATTAATAGAGTAGAATAGGTTTAAGAGGGTTAGAATAATAAACCTAATAATAATCTATCTAGTAAATAACGAGGTTACTATAGTTAAAGAGTATAGCCTACTCTAAGTTATAATTAGAGGAATTGTAGCTATTATTTAAGCTATTATCTTAGGTTACTTGAATAAATAGGACCTATTACTTAGTAAGTAATAGTATTAGAGAGTTAGAGCTATTAGTAACTATTAAAAAGAGTCGATCCTCCTAAGAGGATATAAAAGCTTTAAATCTTGGATTAATATTAAGCCTTTACTAAAGCTAATTAAACTCTAAAAAGCATATAAATATTAATACTAGGTGTTGGAAGCCCAGTCGGCGGTTCGTCGCCGACCCGACCGGCGCCACGTCGGGCCGATAGGACCCACCTATCGCGCTGATTCGACCAATAGGAAGGCTAGGACCCCACACGCAAGGACTGCCCATATAGCCGTTATAACTACTAAACCTACGATAGTTAGATATTATAAATAACTATAATATTACAGAAGAACCCTATCTTTCTAGTACTATTACCTACGCAGGATAGTTATCCGATACTAATTAGTGGTTAACTTAACTATCACGACCACTCGAGTTACCGCAGATTAGCAAGGTTTATTACTACCTATATTAGAAGAGACGTCTCTGCTATTAATATCACTACTACTAGCAGAGGGATTAAAATAACTATTACAGGCTACTACGATAACTATTTAACAACGTCCAGGCTGCTTTATGCCTATATATAACAACCAGTTGAGTAAACGACTATAGCAATAACATCCAGGCTGCTTTGCGCCTATATATAACAACCTCGACGCAAAGAGGCTATAATATTGCGAAAATAACGCATACTATACCCCCCCCCCCATCTCCTCTACTCTATCCACGATAGCTACCCTAACTACTAAGCTAGGTAGCAACCCTCCTCTTCCTCCTACTACCTATAATAGATCTATCTAAGGATCTATCTATAGCGATATCCCTATCCCTACCTAGCTTAAGGGCATTATCTAGCCCGACCTATAGGGTAAAGTCTTCGAGATCGATAAGGAAAGTGATAATATTCCCGATATATCTATTAAATAGGTAAATATATAGATAGGCTATTAACTTGAGGTCTATAAAATCGATAAGAATACTAGCTAAGCCTTCTAGCGCGAGTTTTTATATAACTTTATTAGCTAGATTGCTAAACTATTTAGCAAGACTAACTAGAAGCTTAGGAAGGCCTTTAAAGACTATATTATTAGCTATAGAGTATAGGTTAATCTAGCAGCTAGAATAATCTCTATTAGGCTTATTAAGGCTATAAATAGACCTAAGTTCTATTACTAGAGCTAAGCCTAGTTAGATGCCTATATAGATAACTTCCTACGATACCTCGCTAATAACCTAACGTTTATTTGCGAGATATTAGTACTAGTTATACTTACGCGCCTGCCCTATCTCACGAGGCCTGATGAGAACCTCGCCTAAGCCGGTAATATCTATAACTTCTGCGCTAAACTAAAAACCCCGTAGCTATAGGCCCCTCCCACGATAGCGCTAGTGAAAACCACGCCTACTAGCAGAGATAGCGTAGTTAATAATAACTAGGATATAGGCTATAATAGCCTCCTAGCTATGCTAAAGTAGTTAATAGATCTAGCTAAGCTTTATACTAACGATATGAAGTATAGCGGCGCTAAATACGACGTTCTAGAGGTGAAATTAACTATCTTTTGGGATATCTATAAGAAGGTTAGGATCTAGCAATCGCAAGCAGCTAGCGCCCTCCCCCTTATATTAAAAGGCTAAGCCTGCAATTACTATTTCAACTAACTTAGCAGCGCCTAGTTAAGCCTCCTAGCTATAGTTAAAAAACTCTATAACTACTTCGAATCCTACGATACCCGCTAGGCCTATCTAATAGAGTAGCGCTAGGCTATATTAACCTAGGTTATCTATAATAACCCCTCTAAAACGAGGATAGAGTGCTTAGAGATCCTCGTTAATTATATAACTAAAGTCTAATAAGCCTTACTACTAGCCTACTACTCCGATCTCATCCTACGGGACTATATTATCAACACCTGCTAAGGGGTTAAAGAGTGCTATTTTTGCCTCTTTAACCCCGCTGAGTTAATAGAAGGGGTCCTTAGCTAGTTATATTTAGCTATTTTAATAACGACCCGGCCTATAGCCTAATATATCGCTGAAAATAACGATAGGACTAGGGTCTATTAGACCGACCGTACCTACTACGGCAATAGCTAAAAGAATCGTTTTAGGCCCCGTATAGCTAGCAATAGCCTTAATAACATAGTAAGAGCTAAAAAGTGCTATATATATAGCAAACCTAGCTATTAGTTAACGAAATATACTAACGACGATCGCTATAAGGCCTATAGCAAGTTCAAGAGCAGCTAATATATCTAAAACAATGCTAACCCTGCTAAATATCACTAGTTTTTAGCGTAGTATGAGGGTATTAAAGACCTCGCGGCTACTGCAGCTAACTCCTCCATTAGTGACGACCCTATTAACCTCTTTTACTAGTCGTTATCGATTAATAACGATAGCAACGAGGTTAATAGCACTAACGATAAGGCCTTCCTCACTACTACTTATTTCAACTAACCTACTGCGGTTAATAGTAGTAACGTGATAACCCGCTTAGCCGACTAGTCGACCCTCTATGCAATTAACTATATTAAACCCTCTTATAACGCGTTAATCGATAAAAATAATAACCCCGTTGCGATATATATTACTAACCGTTACTTATTAACTATATTCAGAGGGATTATCCCCGACTCCGGCGCAGCCTGGTATTCAACCGGGGGTTACCTATAGTTTCTAGCTTTATAAAAGAGGGTTAACTACTAACTTAACCCCTCTATAGCCGGGGCAGCCTTAATCCGCTTTAGTAGCGCTAACCCTATCGAATCCCTCGGAATAACGGTTATTACAACTCCCTTTAGCGACGTGACCTTCTATATAATGCTAACGAATACCCCCTTCTTATTATCCCTTTATAATATAGACCGACTTAGCATAAGATTTAATAATATTGCTAACTAACTCGTTCGTAATAACCTCATAACACTAGTTATATAACTATAGGGCTACCTATAGTTTATGACTAACCCGGAAGAGGCCGTCGTAAGTTGCAACCTCACTAATGTCGAATTACGCTATATCCACCGTTATTTTAGCTACCTATCCGTCTAATAACTCCATAAAGTCCTCTAGCGCGCTAGCTACCCCGTTGATATTGATATTATTAATAAGTTAATGAAGTTTTGCTACTATTACTAACTCTATAGCAGTAGCCCCTATCGGTTTAAGTTTATAATAAAAGATAACTGCAATTTCAATTACGAGGTTATTATTAACGTTATATACCTCAATAGTAACTACCCTGCCCTCTATATTATTAATATAGCTACTATATTTAATATAGCACGCTTTATAAAGGATATATCTACTAAAACTATATAGTAGACCCTTTAGCTCTGCTAGATCGATATATACTAGGGCCTACCCGACTAGATAGTTACTAATACTAATACCTCCTTTCGATCTGCTGAATTTCGCTAATCTATACAAAAGATAGCGATCTCTATAAAAGAGGTCCTAGTTAAGGCTTATAATAGCATTAAGAAGGTTAAATAATATTATAAGCTATTACGCCGGGCCTATAAGATTATCTAGGCGGAAGATCCCTCTATTAACCCCGATATCGCCCTCTAAATAGCTATAAAAGCTATTAATAACGTCGCTAGGCCTAATAGCCTAGTACTAACCCTACTAGTATTCGGAGCCTACCCGCGCCTAATAGACGATTTAGCGCCCTTACTATTAATTACGCAATACGCCTAAGCTATATAGAAGGCTACTAATAAGATCTGCTAACTCCACGCTAGTTAATAGGTTAACGAGGCTATTATAGCCCGAAATAGCCCTATAACTAAGCCTATATTAAGCCTACCTCTCTAGTCAGAGGTTAGAATATAGCGCGAAAAAGACGGCTAGAAGGGCCCTTACTAGCTTATCTCTAATAATAGCTATAAATACGTAGTTTAACTACTTAACGGGCTGAAATCCTTCTAGTTAATTATTATTAAACCTTACTACTAGTCGACCGACCCGCTAATAGAACCCGATAGTAATAACGATAGGATTGCAAACCCCCACGGGGTAACTAAGGGAATCTATAATACGATCGTTATTACTAATAATATAGCTCCCGCCCCGCTATAGCGCTAAGGCTAGCCCTGCTATAACCCGGCGCCGGGCCCGACTTTAATTATACTCCTCGCTAAAATAGACGTTATTACTACTAATAAGACCTTCCTATCTACTAAAGAGCAATCCAACCATAACTTTGCTATTAAGTTATATAATAATAGCGTGATTATAACCCCTAGAGAGCCTTTTAAGTAGTTAACCCGATAAGAGATCGAATCCCTTATCGAACGAGGCGTATTTAACTTCGTTAGGTATAACCCTGCCCGCTATAGTAAGATCTAGATCTTCTGCTCCTATATTATTAACGAAGTTAAGGGTAAGATAACCTAGCCCTATAAGAAGTTAAGACTCGTTATTTAGGGCTATACTAATAATAATAAAGAGGCTATTTTAACCTAGGCCCCTACGATCTAAAGAGCTAGTTAATAGCTAATCCTTATGATCGCCCCGTTATTATTAGCTAATAGCAAAACCCTTTAGATCTGCGATATTACCTAAGCCTATATCTAGTCTGCTACCTACCTCGCCCGCCCTATCCTCGCTGAAATCCCCGCCTAAATATAGTATAAATACCCCGATAATACTATTATAGAGGTTATAAAACCCCTCTATAGCATCGCCGAGGCTAGTACCTATTAGTAGGCTATATATAGCTGCTACTATAAAGAGAGGCTTGAGATAGAGACTTCGTCGTTTAACCCCTGCCTACTTATATTAACGAAAAATAACCTATCTTTCGCTATTATAGGTATATAAACTAATGATATATTAGGCCTATTAAACGATGCGTTTTCCGCCCTTAAGGAGGCTGAATTAACTAAAGCTAGCTTTTTAGCTAAACCTAAGCAGATCCTCGCTATTAATAACCCCCTTATATTTAATAGTAGGATTATAACGATTAATAATAGTAATACCCTCACCTTCTGCCAAAAGGACCAAGGACTTAAGTTACGCCCTATCAACCCCTCTACTAACAAAGCCGTCCGAAAGCAGCAATACGTTAAATAACGCGCCTATAGCGCGTATATTATATTAATTTGCTAACCCAAGGCTTATTTCAACCTATTTATCGCTATATAATAGTAAAACCCTATAGTTAATGATATTAGAATCCTCAACTAGCGAATACTCTAGCAGTTGCAATCCCTTAATAGAGGCCTCAGTTTCATCCCGCTTAACCTCGCTACTATAAAACTATTTATTTTTATTAATAGATCTTTTGCTAATAATAACGACCTATCGTTATAACTAGGTTTTATTATTATACTAGCTAATAAGACTAATAATAATAAGGCTATTAATACGTTCGAAATTAATAGTAACGTCATCTACTATAGCTTAACGAAGTCTAAACGCATTACCCGTAGCATACTAGCCTCGGAGATCTATAGCATAGTTGCTAGCATTAATATAGCCTATGCAATCGCAATAACCCTCTAAAAGGTCTCCGATCGACTAGACCTACTATTAATATTAACTATTATTTATACTAACTCGTATTCGCTATATAAGTGCCTCGTTAAGCTAGGTATAACAAAAGAAAAGCGCCTTATAATTAATATAATAGCGCTATAGTAGTTATACGAGCGCTGCGAGATCGCGGAGATCTGCTAGATCTATAGTAATAATAACCTAGCCGACGGACTCACGAAGTTAACGCTAAATAAAGCCCTCTAATAGCTTATTAATAATAATAAGGCGACGATACGGATAGAGGGGTGGGTCGTTCGATAGTAGCTAGGACCCCGGCCCGTAGCCGGGGCCCTGCGCGCAGTAAAACCGGGGATATATAGTATATCGGGGGATAATAATAAAACGTGTAAAAACTGCGGTTATTAGGCTATTTAAGCCCCTTTTATAAGTAATACTATTTAGTAGTTATCTCGATAAATATAGGCTATTATAGGGTAAGCACTAGTAGTAATAAAAGACTGCTAGTATTAGAAGCCTAGTTAGCAGTTCGTCGCCGACCCGACTAGCGCTACGTCGGGCCGATAGGACCTACCTATCGCACCGATTCGACTAATAGGAAGGCTAGGACCCTATACGCAAGGACTGCCTATATAGCTATCGTAACTACTAAACCCACGATAGTTAGATATCACGAATAACTATAGTATTACGGAAGAACCCTATCTTTCTGGTACTATTACCTGCGCAGGATAGTTATCCGACACTAGGATATATAGCTAACTAATAATAATAAATTAGAAGCCAATAATAATAAAGAGATTATAAAGGAGCTAGATTATATACTATGGGATACTTATATAGAAGTTTGTAACTAAGGATTATTCTTAAAAAACTACTAGATTCTAAGAATAGCTAGAGCTTTTAGAAGATAACTAATATTATTAGTAATATTAGACAAATATTATTATAGGGAAAGATAATTCCTATATCTAGTATAACCTACCCCAAGTAACCTAAAATAATATTAATACTAGTAAGGGCTAGGTTAACTATACCTTTCTTGATAGAAAATATAGAATTAATTATTGAAAGCTCCTTCTAAGCAGAGATTTTAAAGATTTTGAAATTTACCCCTAATATCGCTCTTTCTAATTTATTAACCTTATCTAGTAGTATTTATAATTCTCTTAAAAGAAGTCTAGTATAAAGATTTTTTAATTCTCCTAATAATAAAATAATTTTTTTAGCTTTTATAAATATAATAAAGATATTACTCTAGAATTAAGTATTTATATCTCTTTAGTATTAATTTTAATACTAAGGAAGTAATTAATAAATTAATTAAGATATCTATAAATAATCTTGAAAACCTTAAAAGCTAGAGTAGAAGTCTTAGACTAGTAGAATTATAGAACTTAGATAATATTATAATCGTAATAATAGAATTAAGCAAGTAGGAGTAACTCAAGGCTAAGGCCCCTTAATACACTTATAAAAAGTAATATCCCTAATTACTAGTATTATCCTAGATAAGATATGATAATAGATTTTTATAAGCTAAAATAAAGAGGTATAAGAAGAAAGTATAGAATTAAAAAAAGGATATCTCTAACCTACTAGGGAAGTAATAAATAATATTAGCTATAGGGCTAAGGCTATAAAATTAGCTAATTAATACTATAAGTAATTAAGGATCTAAGATATAATAACTAAAGGAATTCTATATTAGAAATATAAGTAGTAATATAGCTATTATAAAGTTTCTTAATAACTAAGAAACTAAATTTAATATAGAGTAGGATAACCTAATAGATAAAGAAGATAAAAGATACTAGTAATAGGAATATAGATATCATAGAAACTAATAAAGTTCTATACTACCTAAGCTAGGATTAATAATTAGAAGTAATATACCTAGAGATAAAATAAATAATATTAGAATTGATAACTTTCTCCCCTACTTTATAAGTATACTAGTAGAAGGCATAGAACTAATATAGAGCTAACTAGAGTATTACTAGAATATAATAGGAAACTAGGCGAAAGTATTTAATATAATTAAGAAAGTAAATAATAACGAGGCATAAGATAAATATAAAGTTAAATTTTCTAATAATAAACTAAACTACTTAAGCTATAATTAGAATAGTAGTAACAATAGGGAAGAGCTATATAACTAGAATTTAATAGATAAGAGAAGCTTAGTGAGAATACTTTTTCTAGTAATATCTAAATAAGACGATTTAAGTAAATAAGAAAATTAGTTACTTTCTTAGGAGAAGTTAGAAAAAACAAGAGACTACGCTTTATATACTAAAGATCTATATTTTAAGGGTTACCCTTTAGAAACCTTAAGAATACCTACTTACTAAGAACTATTAAGAGTACTATAGTATAAGGTTGACTAGTAGTTTAAAATCTCTAAGATTAAAATTAGCATTATAGGTAAAACGGATAAATAGAGAGCTATAGTTAAAAGACTATATTATATATAGAGGGAATACTTTATAAAACGCCTTTAAGATATAGAAAGATAACCTTAGTAAAGTATATAATTAATCTCTTATTAGGAGTATAGCTAAAAGCCTAGAGGTGGCTAAGGTCCTCTAAGAATAAAAGAGAGTTTTTATTATAGCATTCCTTAAGATAGAGATAGCTAGAGTTATCTAGAGAATAGATAGAAAGTTGCTATAAACTATAAATATATTGTAAAAGAAACCTTATAAGCCTATAACGTTAAGGGTTATATATAATTTCTACTTAGTTAATAAAGCTTTAATTATGTTAATATACCTAAATTATAATATAGAGACTACTATTAACTCTATTCTCTATAGCTAACTAAGATATTATTTATAAACTAATGCTTTAATAGATTCTAGGGTATCCTGATTTAAGAGGGTAACTATTCTAAGGCTATATTTATTAGACCTAGAGGAATATAGGAATACCTTAGTATAGTATAAGGCTTAAAGGGGGCTCCTTCTACCTATATATAATTTAGAGATCTAGTATTTAGATATTATGATATTAATAGTAGATATATCTTATTTATTATAAGCTACTTACTATACCTTAAGAGCTTGCTTTTTATCTTTATTAATAACTATAGGAATAACTTTTAAGAATTACCTATATTTCCCCTATTAATACTACTTTTTAATATTACGTAGGCTCTTATTAGCTTAAGTAGAAGTAAGATAGTATTTTTTAATTATTATATAGAGTTAGTAAGCTTTAAGATTTAAGATAGAAAGGTCTATCCTTTATTAAAATATTAAAATAAGTTTATATATTAGACAAAGCTACTTAGAGATAAGCTACTAAAGATATAACTAGAAGTCTGAGGCTTACTCTACTTTATACTGTTTATTTATAAATATATCCTAGGATATACTAACCTAAAACCTATTATTAAGAGAGCCTTCTTTAAGGAGATAACTAAATAAATAAAGATAAAAGAGAAAAGTATATAGAGAGAATAAATAGAGAGAGAAATACTATACTAGGGAGAGGCTTAAGCTATTACTCTAAATACTATCTATAACATAGTATAGAATAATATAACTTATAGAGCTTTATTAATAGCTTAACTCTATATTATAATAGATTATAGCAATATAGGTATTAGTATAATCCTACTCTAATTATCTAATAAGTATAAAATAGGAATTCCTATTATAAATAAGAACTTTAGTAACGCTCTAGTTATTATATAAATAAGCTAGAGCTTAATTGATATAAAATAGAGATATTCTATCCCTAAAAGAGAAACCCTAGTAATAATTAAAGCCCTTATTAAAGATTAATAGCTAATAAACGCTAGTCTATACCTAATCTAACTTTATATAGACTATTTATTAATTAAATAGAGTATAAAGAACTAGGGAGAAATATATAGAAAGCTAGCATTATTTATAATTATTAACTAAATATAATAAAGATTATGAAAGTTATAAGTAGACTTAATAAGATCTACTTAAAACTATAAGATATACTAAGAATAATTAAGTAATAAATAAGCTACGAGGCGATAGTTAAAAATAAACTAATTATTACTAATAATACTAGGATATATATTAATATCTTATAGTCTAGGTTAGACTACTATAATTAAAATAGGACTGCAAGACGCTAGAGCGATAAATAAAGAGATAGGCTAAGACCTATATTTATTACATAGGATATAAAGAAGGCTCTACTAGCAAACTTAGATAGATTAAAGTAATAGCTAAATAAGGACTAGAAATAATAGATTTAAGAGGCCCTCTATACATAATAAAGCTTAGAAGAATAGTATACGGATATTATTAAGTTTCTACTCTTAGGCATTAAAAGTATATAATATCTAAAAAGAGATAAGTAAAGAGTAATAGTTATAAAAGCCTATAAGGATTAAATATAGGACTTTAAACTATAGAAAATAGAGCGAGAAATAAGCTTAGTAACCCATATTAGATAAGATAAGGTTACTAAAGTATTATTTAAGGTAAATAATAGATAGGGATACTTTAGGCTTACTATTATAATATATAACCTACGAGGTTAACTATATTAGCTAAGAAGAGCATAAGATCTAAAGATCTATATTATATTATATAATGTATATTAGACTATTAATCTATACGTATAGCTTATAACTCTAAAGAAAATAATAGTAATAGCGCCTTAGTAATTAGTCCTTATAGACTTTATAAGGGAAATCTACCCTAAAGGAGCTAATAGTAATATATATATTTTACTAAATATAAACTATTTTACTAAGCTCTTAGCGCTAACCCTTATAGCTAGAGCTATAGCTAAGTTAATATACTAAGTATAAGTATTATTTATCTTAGTAATCTTTAGATAGCTAAAGGCTATATATTATAATAATAATTCATATTTTAAGAATACCCTTTTCAAATTAGTTATAAAGTTTCAAGGAGTTAAGCTAATCTATAAACTAAGTTTATACTTATAATTAATAGAATAAGTAGAGAGAATAATAAGAATAATTAAGCTATAATTAATAAAGTAAGTAAAGATAGTTCCTAAGGAGATAAGATACTAATAATACTTTTAAATTCTAGAGATCTTATAATAATTAAATTCGAGGTTTATATCTACAGTTTCTACTACGCGATTATAAGCTATATTAAGTTATATTACCCTTAGATAAGATACTACTATTAAGGGATTAGATAACTTAGAGGAAGCTACTAATAGTTATAACGACCTATTAATTATTCTAATAGAAGATAAATTTAAGCTAAATATATAATACTTAAGCTAGGAGACTACCTTATAACTTAATTAATATAAGGAGATAAGGAACTAAACAATATAGGATAGAATATTAGTAGCTAAAGTAGTAAATAATGCTCTAAATATAAGATAAGTCTTTAAACTAAGCAATTTAGTCTAGGAAAAGTCTAATAAAGATAGTAAAAATAAGTTAAAGTTTAAACCCTTATAGCTTAAGCTATATAAGATTATTAAGATAGTCTTAGAAGTTTTATACTAGCTAGTAGACCCTAAAGATTATAATAGGATAAGTTAAAGGAAAGTCTATATATTAGTCTTAAAAAATATTAAGTAAGGCCTAAGAGACTAAAAGTCTTCAGCTTTTAGTATATAATATCCTTAATAGATATATAGATAAAGCTTAATAAGTTAGTAAAAATAAACCTAATAGCCTTAGATAAGGAACTAGATAAGATAATAAGGGGAAATCTAGGAGAAGCTAGAGATAAGGGAAGTATAGAAAAGTATAGAAAAGTAGTAGAGAAAGGATATTACTAAGTATAATATTTTAGTAATCTATTCTAACCTAGGTTAGGTTATTTTCTTCTTATACCTAGCCTAAAGACCTACTATTAGTACCTTTTATTAATAAGCTAATAATATCAAGGAGGAAGGTGCGAAAATAGCACTAATATAGAAGGGGCTTAGCCCAACATTAGAACTTAGAAGAATTAAGCATCTTTTACCATGATTTAACAAGTGGCTAAGTCTCTACTAATTTCTAAAATGTTGTAGTGTTGCAAGAACTGTGTTTCTAGCTGCTAAGCGGGATATCTCTTTATCCACGCATGTTGATCTTTCCACAACCTCAAACAGGCGGGTGAGGAGCACTAGAGCATGAGCCCTAAAGTCCGAGCCCACGTTTCGAAGACCTCGAGCTGGCACGCTTCTTCGAATGAACTCAGCTCACATCTCATTGATCCGAATTTTGCGCAACCGTTTCAAAGGGTCTTTCTCGGGCCCGCACTGGCCTCCAAGTAAACGACCAATGAGAAAAGCTGACGATGAAGATTCCCCCCTGACTAGAAAGGGGTGCTGGGCGCAGGAACTCTGTCCGAATCCCTTACTCGCTCCCTATCGGACTTTCTCCGACTCTTGAACTTCACGTATCTCGATGGGTAACTAAAGAACAGATGCAGCTGCACATGTTCGGTGGTAAGAATCGACGACCTCCTCCAACGCTCCATAAGTTTGTTCTAGAATAGTACCCATATAAATCAACTGGCGTTCTGGACCAGCAGGTTGGATTGCAAGTATGCCTATTGGTATGGAGAGACTTGAAATGGATCAAGAGTTCAGCACGGCTTCGTGGCAGGCGCAGCGTTTGGACAAGGAGCCCTAGTTTGCATTTCAGCCCTCTGGCCAGGATAGGCCGTACTCCAGGGAAAACGGCTTTTCCCAGCCAGCCACTTCCAACCTTCATATCCCGGCCATTTAGACTTCTCAGTTAAGTGGTCTTGCAAAAATAGTGAGGCCAACCCGGCAATTTCGACTCGTGAGAACGTAGATCACCCCCATTCTCACAGATCTCACACACTGGAGGATGGGAATTCCGTTTAACTTAGGGGCTTTTAATGCTCTTCTGAATGTGGCTGAACATGGGCTTTTACTGCTCGGCCAACCTCCTGGCCAACGACACCAACCACACCATCCGAGTACGGGCTGAACTGCCAACTCAGGATGACTTCTGGTCGCCGAAATGGTGGGATGCTGAGGAAAGCAATACGCGAGCCATCAGCCCCTTTGACAAGGCTTTCCTGCCACCACTGCAGAATTTGAGGCTGAAGAATGTGGAAGAGGTGGAGGTTCAGTTGTCCACCTGCAATGCTGGTATTTTGAGTCACAAGGCCAGCTGTACGTGCAGCAAGGGTGAGGGGATTCCCGCCCTGCACCCAAGTTGCCAACACCTCCGGAGGCTGGTCTAAGGAGTTACTCACCGCTCCGCAATTTCTGCACTATGGAACCTTTCAGCTGCCTTTTTTTTAACCTTTGAGCTGCCTTTTTCTTTCTGCTTCACGATAATTGGGAAAAGGGGTTTAGCGCCCGCTTTCGTCTTGGCATTATCTCGCACGTCCAGCCTCCCGAGGGCAGTCAAATTACAGACAATTAGACGGTTGATGTTGGACAGATGACAGCGTGGAGTGGTTGGTGATGGTGGGGGCGCACGAGTGAAAGAGCCCAGGAGTGCAAATAAAGCGCATTGGAGATTCGACTCGCATTGGATATTCGACATGCCTCGGCTTCTTGGACCGGGTATGGGACTTATCGGCTTAGGCGCTTCCGTATTGTAGTGCATAAGGCCGGGAAGCCCGAGTTTCGTTCAGTTGCGGTGAGCGCTTCAACTACATGGAATGCCAATCTCGGTAGTTTTCTCCGACACAAGATCAGTTCCCACCACAACCACATCCAGGAAACACACCAGCTGCAGCAAAAGCGAAAAGTGACCACCCTCAAGCCTTTCAGAAGTCGCTTGTGGGAAGAAGAGGCTGTCGTGGAGGGAGGCGGTCAAATTTCGAGGGCGAGGCATTGCCAACCAAATGCGCTCGAGCCGTCATCGAGATCTACAACGCTTGAGCTCCAGTAGAATAGAGGTGCCTGATATAGGACAGAAAGACTTTCTGCGAGTTCATCCTCGCATGTGAAGAAGGGGGCCATCACCTGAAGTCGTCTTATCACAGCTCAGCGAAGGAATAACTTACAGCCGCTCTGACTTGTTAGCTCGTCCGAGACATGCTCGCGAAAAGATAACGGTTTTGCGAAGCCAAGGCCCGTCCCTGTTTTGACTCCATCCAGTCTGCTTCTCATCCGAGCCACATCACAGCCGACCATCTCAAGACTGCCTTTATTTTCGTTGCAGCATCGCCAATCCTCTACTGAAGTAGTCCTCAAGCCCAGTCGTCTGTCTGCGCAATATTCCACTCGGACCTTTCTTTAGAGTTGTTCTCAATCAGCTGCGTCAAGCGTAAAAGGACACCCACAAAGCAAAAGTTTGCAACGGCGGGGCGATTTGCGACGTTTCCAATCCCAGGGGATGAGCATCCTTTCCTTCATCGTCCTCTTCAATTTCTTCGCGATTCAGATTCAGAAACGACTGGCCGCCTCCTCTTCAGCACTTGCTCCGCCGTCTCGGTCGGCAGCGCCAGGCGGCGGGAAAACTGGATACGGACCCTCAGTCAAATCGCAACGTTTAAGGGGTGTTCTGGGAATGTCAGTGCTAGCGTCTCCTGATTTCCCCAGGATCCGACGACTGGAGTCAGAATCGTGAAGCTGTCACGCTGGGATACTGCAGTCGACGTGTCGAGGACTGGTGCAGTAGCGGCTTGGACTCCTGAGTTGGAGCGGCGATGATCCCAGCTCGAGGCACGGGTTAACCTTCGTTTTACAACACTGGTCCCCAGCCACACGGATTGCAATGCCTCATTTGCCTCAAAATTGGGCCTCGTTTCACCCTGTCTCTGCGAGTTGATGTGATCCAAGTGATCCCATCGCGAGCAATCCGATTTTGACGTCACCCTCCCGGGATCTCGGCTCAAATTTCCCCCCGTAATCGTCGTTGACCCTGGTGCGACCTGACAGGCCTGCCCCGGCTACAACGTTGGCACGCATGAGATCGGCTCTAGGATGGCCCATCATTTCGGCACTCCGCCTTGCCCAGCCTGCCGACCACTCACGGCCGCCGGAGCGGCGCTCCTCGGGGATCCGTCGCAGCAGGACCACTAGGAGGCTCAAGGTTTCCTTGTCGAAGCTCCAATTTTCGTTCTGCAATAGTGCACTCCCATGGACCTTGTCGAAACTAAGTCGATGGCTGATCAGACGAAGGGAATCAAGGCCTACTACTATGAAGCATGTAGTAATGGAGCGAAGACAAGCGAAGACGGCGGTGACGTCGAGGTAGAGAGGCTGGTTGGGCACCCAGTCTGAGTTTCGAAGAAAAATATGTATATTATGCCTTCCGACACCTTCGGAACACGGAATGGTGGTGTTGACCAAACATCAATTCCACCACAAGACTAGACGACAAGAAGAGCACTCATTCAGCCGTCCACGAGAGCCTCTTTTCACCACGGCGAACATATCTACCTCACTCCCCTCCCGATCTATAATAGTCCCTTCTCCGTCCCTCAGCTTGGCCTCAACATTCGATCGCATCATGTCGGGCCAACAGACGGCGACTTTGAAGGCACCAGAGGGCGAGCCCTCACCCGTATCACCAGCAACAGCAGTCGACCCAAACGCCTTCTCTGACGACGAAGGTGTTCACTCTCCGCGATCGACATCACACTCGCAACTACCATCAAGAAGAGGCTCACGATCCGTCCGGGGTCGCAGCGCCCGAGTACCCGCCGGAAGGGACTCCGTTGAGGTTGCGTTGCCAACGGGCGTACCGTCCAAGTCAAGCCGCCCTCTTCGCGAGGGTGCTCGCTTCAACTCTAGCGGAGAGTACGACGACGACTCCGAGACAGACCGGTACTGGGGCAACAGCGGCCATCCCGACTACAGCGGTGGACGCGTTCCGCGGTCTCGCCCTCCTCGCGTCCACATGAACCGACCTCAGCCATACTTCAACTACGACCCCAGCACAGACGCAAAAGACTACTACGCAGAGACCAGGTCATACCAGCCTGGCGACTACACCGGAAGACCGCCTTCCCGCAGAATGTACGACGAGGAGATGGCCGGATATCCACGCGGCGGCGTCCCGGTTCGCAGTACCGCTGGCGACACTGCCCGCATCGACTGGAACAGCCTCAGTCCAGAGGAAAAGGCCGAGGTGATGCGTCTTCCTCTCACTCAATGGATGAACTCGAATATCAAGAACCACTTCGTCGCCAGTCTCGGTGAGCTGGTTGGCACCACCATGTTCCTCTTCTTCGCCTTCGCGGGCACCGAGGTTGCCAACATCAAGTCCGCCGCCAACGGCTCCAACGCACCAGCCGACAGCAACACTACCACCGGTTCGGCAACAGGCTTCAACTCGGGCACCTTACTGTATATCTCCATCATCTTCGGCTTCTCTCTCATGGTTAACGTCTGGGTCTTCTTCCGCATTAGCGGTGGCCTGTTCAACCCGGCCGTCACCCTCGGCATGTTCCTCGTCAAGGCCATCCCGGCATCACGCGCGGTCTGCTTGTTCGTTGCCCAAATCTTGGGCGGCATGCTGGCTTCGGTGATTGTTCGGTTCCTATTCCCCGAGAACTTCAACGTGCGTACCACGCTTGGCGGTGGTGCGTCGCTCGTTCAAGGCGTCTTCATCGAGGCTATTCTCACAGCTGAGTTGGTCTTCACCATTTTCATGCTCGCAAAGGAGAAGCATCGGGCCACCTTCCTTGCCCCTGTGGGCATCGGACTGACCCTGTTCATCGCGGAATTGGTTGGCGTTCAATTTACTGGAGGCTCAGTTAATCCGGCACGAAGCTTTGGGCCTTGCGTCATTACCGCAACCTTTGACAAGGAACACTGGATTTACTGTGAGTTTGCCGCCCTCCAACCCGTGATCCTCCTGCAGCCGGAAGCTAATCTTACGCACAGGGGTTGGACCTTTTCTCGGGACCCTGATCGCCGTCGTCTTCTACAAGTTCATAAAGACCTTGGAGTACGAGATGGCGAATCCCGGTGCGGACGGCGACCCGGAGAACGACCCTACTCAGAACCCAGCGAAATTGGCCGAGCTTCGCATGTCGCGCAGCAAGTCCGTCAAGCAATGATGAGCACCCGGAAAAGTTGGGCGTACAGTCCCAGAGATCGATGAACAAAATAATGAAGGGGTGCATTGGACGTGGGTAATGACATTGATGGTAATGATTCTGAATGTGTCACGGGAATATTTCCGTCAGAATGACGAGACGTCTACATATTTCTTCCATCTCATGAGTGGGCAGCAGAGAACCAGCTACAGTTTGACAACCACTGATACTGATCGATTCGTGGTACAAGAACACAGATGAGGAAAGGCACTAGATGCATCAGATCTTCCCGCTGTTGAACTTTTCATTGAATGCGCCAATGTTGTGAAAACCATGTGTGAAGAGACCTTTGTCAGTTAAAGCCTGTTGCTGAGCTCCTCCAGAAAGACCTTTTCCTCGGGTGTGATGAACATGTGCTCGGGTACAATGACTTCTCCAGGCCTCATAATCAGGACTTGGTCAGGCTTTACGGCGGTTTCGCTCCTATTGCTTGACTGCACCTCATCTGCTTCAACCTTCCCCTGATTTTCCTCATGGACTCGCCGGCGTCTCCACGGCACGCGGTGGAGCCGTACGTCCTCGGGAGTCCACCAGTACATCGGGAAGCGCCTTTGGATGTTGTTGATGATGAGTGCGGTGGCAAGCATTACGACGCAGCCAAGCATCACAACGGGCACCAAGAACCATCCCAGATGGACGACCCCGTCGTCGACCACGGCCAGGAGCGCCGTCGCGCCGGCCGGGGGATGCACAGTCTTCGTAAGCGCCATAGCGGTGGTCGCCAGGGCGCAAGACAAGGCACCTCCCAGCCAGCGGATCTCCTGGAAGTGCGGGCTCAGCTGGAACAGTTTGCAGATGGCGACACCCACAAGCGCCGCAAGGAGCTGCCCGAGGACTGAGTTGCGGGGCTGGGAGAGAGGTGCCTCGATGGAGTAGAACTCTAATACCGCGGCTGCGCCCTGTATGGGAGGGGGAACCCGAGTCAGCCGTACGGTTCAAAGACTTCATTGCCGGTGAGCAGTGCCCGGTGAGGCAACCGTTTGCCGAATGTCGTCACGTGGGATAGGCCAAGGCATGAAAAGGAGTGGGTAAGGAGACTGGGAGGTCCGACCCCACCTCAGGCTTCTTCCGTAATCATCTCGTCGGTGCAGCAAAAGTGCGGGTATCGTTTTCGGGAAAGGTGAGGTGAGAGAGCAGTATTACTTACGAAGCTGCCGACGATGATAGGGGCGCCGTGGTCTCTGAAAGACGGTATATGGTGCGAGACCTTCGCCACGACGGCGACGCCGCAGAAGACGCCGACAAAGGCCCAACATATCGCCACCAGGTTGCCCACGTTATTTGGCTTGTTCTTCCGGTAGCCGAAGAAGTAGGCGACGGGATACGGGACATGAGCCCATGGTGGTGGCGGCAAGAAGGGGTTGAGGAACCGATCAATGTCGAAGTCCCAACTTGTTGGGTTGCATCGCGACATCGGGAGTAGATCGTCGATGTGCGCCAAGTCCGGGGTAGCGCTCGATCAAATCCGGGGAACGGTGCCACTTTTTCGGTAGGCTATCGAGGGAAAATGACCCCTATTCTGAATTCACCCCCCTTTACTCCCAGTGACTGGTCTTTGAGCTGCGACTCAGGGCCCTTTACCTCTCCTTGCCTCGCTCACTCTGTCGGTAATTGTTTCCGTTGGAATCGACGTCGGATAAGAGAGAGTGTATGCTGTAACACGTGCAGGAGAAACAGTTACAAACCACGAGATAGCTGTATGATTGCACGAGCCATACCCACGCTGTGTCAGACAACAGCACGACTCTTCGTCCAATTCGCAAACCAGGCGACCCCCCACAGATCTCGGATCTCGCATTCCCTTTAATGGCCCTTACCGCCGCGGAGATTCGCATTCAAGGTCAAGCGGCTGATAGTCTGTTCCGTTAGCAACCAGCTTTGGCGTGCGTCATATTTGCTAACAGAAACTCCCGAAGGGGTTTAGGGCCCCGAGCCGGACGGGGGACTGCCGGGCGTGAGTGGATCCACAAACGGCCAAAAGCGCAACTTTTATATAACAGATGGCAACTCGTCATCTGATCATTCAGACGGGCTACCGCGCCGCCCTGGCGCGCCTGGCTTGGGCTCGGCAATGTCACGGCCTTCGATCGGTTTGCCAGTCGGATGAGGTACTAAATTTCAAGGTGTTTGGCTCTGCTCAGTTCCAATTCTTCCGCAGCTGTCAAACTCCCCGGACCTCCGGAATGGACCCAGTTTCCTGGTCAAATCTCGGGACATCGGCCGGCGCTAGTCAAGAAAATTCGACGATGGAGCACATTGCCGTAGCCGAGTCATGTTTCCGCCGCCCGCTCAGCGGTGACGTAACAAACGCAATTTGCCGAGGCGATGGGACAGCGTTTGGAACCACTCAAGGAACGTAGAGTTGTGAAGTTTTTCGACACCACATGCTCTTTACCTCTCATGGTACTATCAAAGCCGTAGTGACACATCAAGTATCTTGGCGGCCGTTCAACTTTCCCTCATCAGGCCATCACGCATCGTTGCGTCCTACATTGGTGTCGGTTCATTGAGCGCAAACCTTCCAGTTACTGACATGACAAGTGATGCGGAGCAAACTTTGAGGCGCGGCGTGGCGTTACCACCACCACATGGAACACGGCCCACACCTGCACGCGTCGCACTAGAGTCTGACGTCTAAGCGAGCAGGCACAAGAGACAAACATGTTGTATGCGTGCGTTGGAAAAGACGGGCCTGGAAAAGTTGGTCACTTGCTTCTGGTTACCATGGTTGCAATCACGACCCTGGTGTTGCTTGGTGTGGAAAGTCTGCTTTCTTGGCAAGTACAGGCATAGCTATGAGTCACTATGTCACCGCGAGCTCGTGCTCGCGTTGGAGCCGGCGGATCGCCCGAAGTTCTGACCTAATCCTCTGTGAAGACTTGCTACCCGTTATCGCTTTTTTGAGCATACCGAATTCGTGAGATGAGTTCCTGTTCTTATGCATCGGGTGCAAATTATGTACCGCGTTGGGCTGCATAGACGGTTGCACCAATGTGAGGTTCGGGGTCTTGCATTGCTGGTTGAACTTTGAGAGTTCAGAGCTAGGCCGACGATATGCTGTCTGTCGGGGAGGTGTGAGACTTCGTCCGCACGAATCATCCGAAGCCGGCTGTTTTGGCTTGCCTGTCGCGCAGCCAATCATGGCGCCGCGCAATTCTGACAGAGTCAAGTTGACTAGTATAACAGACTGGGGCTTTAGAATTCAACAACAGGCGGAACCGAGCGCACCGGAGAACTGGGTCCTGTCGAATTCGGAGGTTCGGAAAGTCCCTGCGCGATTTCCACACTACGGGCTCGTGTTCGTGAGTCAATGCCAGTGCCTGTGGATCATTCGGATGACAAAGATTCTGTAATAGGAAGATTTCATGACGGCGAAGTAACGCAGCGAGGTATTGGAATGGACTATCGCCATCTCGTCCGTGCCATTTAAATTAACTTCGTGATCGCGAATTCATGAAGTTTGGTCTACGACGGCCATTCAAAAATCGTAATTCTCTGGGTTCATCACTGAAAGTCGATAGCTAAAGACAACCTCGTGGCTCAAGCATTAAGTGCTTGCTGAGGCCACAGACACATTTCATTTTGTTGTATCTCTCACAACTTTCGTGCTGTTGACGTTAGAAGTTAGCATACTTGAGTCAACCCCAGTGATGGGGAAGCTAGGAAGAACCAACCCGTTGGGTCTATCGTACTGAAAGAGATTGCAGATGTAGCCTTGAAGAATACGCGCTTGTTTAATGCTGACGCCCCATGAAATGCATCCTCAGTCTCATCTGGAACATCGTAGACGTAACGCGCGAGAGAGATGATTGGTGTTCCAGTTGAAGCCCGTTTCAGCGAGAAACCGCATGGTCCTGTCGATTCCTGGTTCTGCTTACAGCTCATTTGAGATATGGGATATCGCGTCGTCTGGAATCATTGGAAGCACGCCGCGAAGCGTTGCGACCCTCTGTTCATTACTTTTGACGAATGATAGTGTAAAATAAGGGGCCTCATCCGATGCGTGGCCTACCATGAAGGAGATGCTGTGATTACACTTGCCCATGAGAGGGGAAATTCCAGGAAGAGCCGGCACCAATCCATCATACACCGCCGGACCATAGGTAAACAAAGCCTAAGGAGCAGCGCTGCCGTAAGTGCAAACTATTCAACAAACAATACAAGTTAATCGATTAAAGTGATGCTATCACCACTTCCTAATTAAGCAATCCCTCCTCCCTCAGAATTGTTGAATACTTTGGTATCTTATATATATATAGATCTAGCTAATAGGAGGCTATAGATCAGCCCCTGCCCTATTTATTTTAGTATGCCTAGCTACTAAAATATGCCACTATTACTAACCTCACTATTATCATATATATTATTAAGGTTATTCAGACCACCCTCATTATACTAGATAAAGGCGTATTTTTTCTAAAAATTTGATCATAAGTAGAAGGGATTATAGCAATTCAAATAGTATATTTAATATCGCAATCGACATCTTCGCTATACTAGCAATAGCAGCTAACTATAAGAGGGCTTTTAGTACTACAAAGTTAACCCTCACGTTGCAGAGAATAAGTATAAAGCTGGGTACTATAGAGAGGCTCTAGCTATCAAAAAACTAGATAAAAAGGGGGGTTATAATGCCGAATAACAGCTTTGGATTACTAGGTATATCGTAAATAGCTCTATTATATAGGTCACGTGTTTTTATATAGTAACTTGAATTAACCTATTTATAAGTTACCTAAGTAATCAAAAACACTAAAAAAAATCTCATTAATAGCAATTTTAGGGGTCAAAATTGACTTGATTGCACTTACGGCAGCGCTGCTAAGGAGACGATCCGACAGCCTTTGTATTGGCATGTAAGATGTCTCCGTTCGATTCTTTCCGCGCCTCCTTGCCGTTACCGACGTTCAGGTAGCGCAGACAAGTGTATATCGCGTCATCTTGTTGGTACTGTGATATGATTGGGTCCTACCCAGCTGATATGGGAATTGCTTGCGCAAAGGGAGTGGGAACCAAACCGCCCCAAGTGGTGACATAATGTACGATGCTTCCTTCGCCAGCACATTCTACAGGATGGCACGAATATGGTTGGTTTGGTGAGATAACCAAAAGATTTGGTGAAAGGCGGACCTTCCATTACGGTGACCTGTCACCCCCAAAGAGTGTGATATTGTCTGTTATGCATTGGAGAGCCAGACTTTGATCCAAAAATCCGACATTGGAGACTCCGCCGGAGGCCTGCAAATCAGGACCAGCCAGCCATCCCAGCGCACCAAGCCCGTAGTTGATACTGGCGTAGATGATTCCGGGGCTGTCATTCGCTTATCTCGTCTTGATCAGGCCGCTGGAGTGAGCGCTATTATCGTATTACTTGTTTCCGCAGGGCGAAAATGCGGCGCTATTTTACATGTATTGAACCTAGATACTGAGATGAACAGTCTGGAACCATGACCAAAAGGCCCTCTCTTATACTTCAGGGGCATTGACGAGAATACGCTGGCAAATACGTTGAAATCCCGTGCCGTGTTAGGCTATGAGCCCGTCTAGACGGGGGGATGCAGACGACCTCGCGATGCCCCAAAGGCGTATTCAGAGCTTATTCGAGAGCGCATCTCCAGCAAGGGCGTATTGGTTCCTTTGTCTTCTATTTCCGTCAACCTCTAGGCAGCGGGTCATGTTCATGTGAGGCACCTATCTCGTCGGTTGTTAGCATTGGGACAGGCATCGAAATATGAAAACATTTGATTTTGTTTCCAGGCAGGCCGGCGTGGCGCTTCGGGGCGTGCTGAGGCCCCAGTGACATTCATTCCCTCCGCCACCCGACCTGCTGGTAGCGTGCGATTGCTTCAAATTTCACGCTGTGCGAGCTTGATTTTCCCATCCCACAAGATGCTGATGATCATTGACACGCGGATTGCTGAGAAAATCAGGTTTTCCCGATGAAATACGCGTTGGGGAGACTCCAACAAGTGATTAATTTGAGACTCAGAGGAAAGGAATAAGGAGGTCTCATCAAAAATCCCCATGCGGTTGCACCTTTGCAAGAGACGCAGGATGAAGGTGAGCCGAAGATACCTCACATCAAGTCACAAGCAACTCCAGAAGTCAGTCTTTAATTGGACTTTTCAGTACGACAAGAAGAAACCAACTTGCGCCAGTTGCATCAAGCGATCACTGGTCTGGAGTCTTGATACCACCCCGTCGCCCACGGCTATGCCCAGTAAAGAGGGCGCAGGTCATCTTCAGCCAGCCAACATCACTTCCACCAACCATGCCACCAGAGACGAGACTTGGAAGCCCGCTTAATTACTCGACGTGCCGGATATGCAACCTTTTCACCACGTCTGCTCATTCACTACGACAATTTGGCCGTCCAAAATCTTTCAGCAGCGCTGGAATATCACCGCCGCACAAATGGCCTTCTCAAACCATTTCCTCCTAAGGGCTTCTCTGGCCGTGGGCGGGTTGCACCTGAATCGCGTAAAACGGTTGATAAAGTTGATAATTGGTATAAAATGAAGGTAATGGCACAATGGGACGTTGCCATCCGCTTAACAACGCGAAAATTAGCAGACATCAACGATGGATCCTGCGATCAGTTGTTCATTTGATCTCTCATGTGTTCACACCTTCGCTGCAGGAACGCAGGCAGGCAACTCCCTCTGTGTCTCGGAAGACAATGAGGTGGAGTGGCCGATCCTTGTTCGCGACCTCAGGTCGGTCGCAGATGCTGCTACTCATCTCGGTGTGTCTGGCTCCGGGAAGCCGCTGGCTTTCATGCACAGGATAGCGAAGATAGACTTGTATCCCATCGAGCCCTGCTGGGACTACAATAAAATACTCATAAAAAGACGTAAGGGGTACTATAAGTAAGAGAAAACCTCTTTTTTATAGCTAATAATAAATTTATAATTAACGTAAATTAGAGGAAAATAAGGAGAATAATAGGTTTACTTTGAATCATAGTCCAGCGGCGTTCGATAGGATAAGCTGCGCGGGCTGCCTGGAACCAATTGGGTCAGAACACTGCAAGACCTCCGTCAAGCTATACAGCTGATACTTTGGAGGATGGCGAAGAGAAACATCTGTATGCGGACGCGTTGCACCAGCTCATTGTATGTTTCTCAATCTTGGGAGACAGCGACATTATCCGAAGAGCAGCACCGCACGAGGCGTTTGCCTGGCTCTACCGCGTGGCGCACAGTTCTAGCGAGCGCCTACGGGGTAAGAATGACGTTTCTCTGGCGTTCTCCGCATATTTCGTGTTGTTGCTGAAACAAACGAGCGGTGTTTGGATGCTCAATGCCTGGCCGGAGCATCTAATATCGAGAATTCAACCTGCCATGTCCCCCGCCGCACGACTGTGCATTAAATGGCCGATGAGAGGATCGGATGGTGCCCGACGGGTTGAGCCTGTGCAATAATACGGGTGCGTAGGTGATGAGATGAGTGAAAGGGGTGTGCAAATGGACGACGCACCTCTGACGACACGACAGCGAGAGAAGAAATACCACGGTAACTTCGCGGAAACGCCACAAAAGGAATGTCGCTTCCGGCTAACTACCCGGTCTCTGTAAGGCTTAGAGTATTCGGGAAAAGCGTACCTTTTAGCACCCTGGTTCTCAATGGCGCGCCGGTCAGACATCAGCGCGTCATGAACCTGCATAAGCGGCTGCTCGTGGACGCGAGCTGGGTAAGACGGTGCCATGGTAATGATTCATAGGTCTCAACGCCTTCCCTTATAAGCAAACAGCCAAGGGACCGAGCCATTGAAGTATTATAGGACGAAATCACTCAAGTATAATTCGTCTTCCGATGAGTACCTCGCGGATTCCAATCACTTTTTTGAGGCGCAATAAGTTGCTTGACTCTTCATCCGTGGGATCTTTCACTCCGGCTTTTACTTCGCACACCAGAAAATACAGACAAACACACCACTCAAGATCATTTCACCGTACTCGCTCATTGGATATTGTGAACATGGAGGCTATTAAGGTGGGCAAGCCTTCACCAATGCGCAATACTGTGCTCTGACACTCTTCCCTAGAACACCGTCGCCGAGAACTTCGGGGGCAGCACAGCCGCCAGCTTGGGATCTCATCAATTCAGCCTGGAGGAGTGCCCCGACCTAACTTCCAAGGTCGCCGTCGTGACGGGTGGAAGCGAGGGCATCGGCTACGGCGTCACTCACACGCTCCTCAAGAACAACGTCGCCAAGCTGTACATTCTCTCCGTTTCCAAGGAAGTCGTCGACGGTGCCCAAGACGCCATCAACAAGGACCTGGGCGCCGAGAAGGCGAACCGCACCAAATGGCTCCAATGCGACATGTCGGACTGGAAGCGCGTGAAAGAGGTCGCAGAAGCCATCAAGAACGACGCCGACCGCCTCGACATCCTCGTCAACAACGCCGGCCGGGGCATCATGAGCTACGAATTGACCGACTACGGCGTCGACAGGCACATGGCGTTGAACCACATGGGCCACGTGGTGTTGACGAGCCATCTGCTCCCGCTGATCAAACAGACGGCGGAGAAAGGCAACGTGGTGCGCATCGTGAACCAGGCGAGCAATGCGCATCAAGCGGCGCCGAAAGACACGAAATTCGAGACCCTCGAAGAGATGAACCAGGACCTGGGTCCAAACGGTCAATATGGTCGCAGCAAGCTCGCGAATATTCTGTACGCCCGCTACTTCAACAGGAAGGTGACCCAGAACGGACACCCGAACGTGCTGATGAATGCGACGCACCCTGGGTTCGTGAGCACCAAGATGAGCAAGGAGGATATCCTTGAACCGTAAGTCTTGAAACTGGAAGGAACATGCAGCCGATTGACACGCACAGGTATCCCTTGGGAGGATATGCCATGGCCATCGGCATGGAGCCGTTCAAGAAGAGTCAGTGGGAGGGAGCTGTTTCAGCTGTTTTCGCAGCCACGGCCATCAAAGAATCTGGCCAGTACATCTGCCCGCCTGCGGTTCCGGAGACGGGCAATGAGCTGGCACAGGATGATGCCCTGGGCGACAAGCTCATGGAGTTGACGCGCAAAGTTATCACCGAAAAGACCAAAAGCCAATCGGTTGATAAGGGTTGCCCGATGGATGACTTGGTTCTTCATTGAAGCAAATGAGTAGCAACAGACCGAATGAGATTTTCTGAAATTTGCAATGACGACTGCTACCTGTGGAAGAGCGACCCTTCCCTCTTGCTTTGATTGACATCGCCTTCCAAACCGAACCCACACCTGATCTCGTTTGGTGACCAGTTTGAACTCTCCCCGGGGTATCTTGCACTCAAAGGATTCGCTATGTTTTGATTCATCACGCCGTAGCCGATCTTCAACTCCTTCACGTCCCTCGGCACGTCTCCGCGATCCCGATCCGGACCCTCCCATTTCACCTTCTCCAAAGCCGGACCCCGAGTAGCGGCAACGATGCTCGAGAAGCGGGTGTTCCTGAGAACTCCACCATTCTCTCGGACCGCTAGCGCACCAGCCGCAACGCAAGACATTGCGAGAAGGATGGCGATGGCGTAGACGATCCACAGATCGCGGACATGGTAGCTGTACTGGTTGGCCATGCGCGATCGCTGGCAAGGATATTCGTAGGCAGATCTATTGCTCGGACTTCCGGCTTCAACAAGCTGTCCCGTCTTTTCGTTTGGCACAGCGGCCCATACAACAGGCAGGAACTGGGGGAAAGAAAAGATGGAGAGAATCAGGTCCTCGTAGAACTCCTGGACCAAGTCCATGAGGTTCTCGTGGGGGAAGTAGTTGTTCCTCGGGTCCAGAAGCTTCGTCTGAATCGCATCCGTGTTGGTCACCGGGTTGACAAGCTGTTTGTCGGTCTGAACGGTGCCGTTGAGGAACTGGCGGAGCATGAAGCCGAGGGAATGGTAAGCTGCCGTGCGGCGGTATGCTGCCACATCCGTTGGGAGGACGTAGTTCGCCGAAGGGGTGGCGGTAATGTTGTCTGCGGTGCCATCGTCGGCGTCAACGTGGGGTATGTACGTGGTATTGATCACAGGGTTAAGAAAGGCGCGTTTTTTCATGTAAGCCGACTGCGTCGTATCCGTGTAGTTGAAGACCGCGGTGTACTGCGTCTTGTAGTGTTCGCAGGCGAAGATTTTAGGAATGAAGTCGGGCTCGTCTCCGCTCTGTGCTATTGATGCCTTGTTCTCTCTGGAGACCACATGGCCGATCCAAATAATCGGTTCGGTGCGGAAGGCCCCCATATGCTTCGGGTACGGAGGCTTCGTTTTCGGGATACCGCCGATGTCGACGTCCTTCATCTGTGTCGTCGAGTATTCTCCGCCAGTTGCGAAAGCATAGTACGCAAAAGTCCCCTTCGGCAGAAGCAGGTCGGTGCCAAATGGTGACTCCGCCTGGCCTGATTCCTGCGTGAGATTTGTTGGCTTTGAGCCCACGCCGCTTGCCAGTTCCTTGCACTTATACCCCGGAGCTTTGAACTCAATCTCGAAAGTGCAGTTCCAGCCTTTGCTGCACACTTCCACCGACGCGTTCTTTCTCGAAACGACCTCCTGGAAAAACGCGCCGAGGGTTGCCGTCTGTTGAAAGTTTGGGCTCGGAGCTGTGTAGTAGTCAAACCATCCCGGGGGATCTTGGTCGGATGGTTTAGTCGTGTTCCAGAAGGATAGTGGCATCTCGTACAGCCCGTCAATTCTGACGGGCTTGCGCCAGTCCGCAGTCTCCTCCATGGCGAAATTCAAGCTCCGGACCCCTGGGCAGGTCGTGTTCTGGACGGTCACCTCCGGCTGCACCAAAAGGGTGTTGGCTGTGAGAATGACGACGAGTGGTGAAAGCCTAGGTGTGTCAGTGTGTACCTAAGCTATGAATCGCGTCGAGACAGCAAACTCTTACGAAGAGTACTCACCACACAAACAACGCCAGGGCGGCCGTTGCCTTGGCACCCTTCAGAAACTCCCAGTTAAGAAACGCGATCAAGTTTTCAGTGGCTGCGAACATGGAGTCGAGCGCGGCCACGCTGAGAATCTTGGACCTGACCGTCGCCCAGATGCGTTGCTGGAATGCCGACACCACGGCGGCGCCCAAGCTTGCTTTCGCAGCGAAAGCAAGCATCGTCCCATAACGTAACATTCGCACCTGGTCATCCGCAGGCTGGCCGTCGAGAGTGCTGTAGAAGGCGTGATGGCCGATCGCGAAGCCGATGCCCAGGACGAGCCACAGGTACATGTTCCATGACGAGTGCCAGAAGCTGGCGCAGCGAGGCTTTCGCATGCGAAACGACCTGCTTCTTTCGTTCGGCGGACCGAGATAATTGGCTGCCACGTATTCGTATTGGGGTGGTTGACTTGGCATCTGCCGCTGATGGTACTGGTTCTGCTGTTGGTGATGCTGCTGCTCATGTTGCCGCTGCTCGGCCGGCTGCCCTGCAAAGTAGCCATCGTATGCTATCTCCTGCGCATTGTAAAGCAACGCTGCGTGTGCATCTTGGTGCTGGTTCTGAGAATCGTGGACGTGAGCTCTTTCTGCGATGTGGTCTGGATAGGACCGGCTTGAATTTAAGGAATCAGCGCCGTAGTGCGTCGACCCGCTTAGCGAGCTCAGGTCGATGCCATGCGTGTCCATCGGGCCTCCCGTCGTCGACTCCTGGGCACGAACAGCTGTGCCGCTTTTCTTCGTCACTGGGACGGGTCTACGTGGGATGGAACCTGATGAAGAGTGTCTCTGTTTCTGCCATGTTTTCGGCGACGTTTCTGGAGATGCCATCGAGGGATGGGCTTTTGGCGGGGCTGTAGGACTGCCTCCTGCACCAGCTACAGATGGGGATGAGACGGAGGATTCGCCAGTTGGCCGGCGAGTTTGCTGGCGCGGGTGGAACATGCCGAGCGGCAAAGCCGTGTTTGGCGGGAGATGGAGCTGATCTGCTGGAATATTTCCCTGATCAAGACAAACATGCCCTTACGCGTGCTACCAGGCGGCGATAAAATGCCACCCTTCCCACTGCTGTCCGCGCGGCTGGGATTCGGCGCAGGCGAGCTCAAGGCCTAGACTCTTATCTCATGGTAGTATTATGGCGGGCTGCACCGGGCTGAAAGGCTTAAATGACCATGTGCGCCCCAAAGTCTGGTGGATGACTTGGTGTGGCTGAGTGGGAGGCTGCTTTCGCCTCTGCTTTTCATTGACGTTCAGCTCGCGGTCTGATGCACTCGACTCGAATCTTGCTACAGTCCGGCCGAGCGTTGGAATGGCAGTGGACTCTGTTAGTTCATGTCTGGGGACGGCGATCGGCCTTTGGTCAACGAAGACATTCCCTAAATTGTCCACCAGCGGAGAGACAGAGTGAGAAAGACTAACTGATCATGCTCGTTTTGAGGAACCTGAGGATCCCTAAGTACGCCGGGATAGCAGCTCCTCCTCTCATGAAAATAAAAAACAAGAAAAACCTCAACGTGTACCCTTGTCCGCCCAAATCCTCCAGCCTCTTTTCCCGCCCTTTCGGCTCATGTCGAGACGCCAGTGTTGTCCCCATCTGCTCACAGCCAGACGCGTTAAGACGTGGCTGTACACTGTTTTTGGGAAAGCTTCGCTTAGTGTCGCCAGCTGCATCGCTCCTGTGAGACCAATCGTGCAGCGCCGTTGGGAAAATGCGTGGTGAAGGATTCGTCGATTCGGACTCTTGGGTTCAAAAGGATATGGACGCAGGTGAGCAGGACTGACTACGCGGCATCGTTTACCGGCCTGCAGGACAAGGTGCCATGCGGTGGCGGACCCATCAGCCTCTCTCTGATCAGCGGTGGATTTGTTTATCAAGCTTGGATTGCATGCCGATTTGTTTTCCACTATTCAAACCACAACTCGCCATTCTCATTTGTCCTGTTTTCTTCTCTTTCGTTCTCATCTGCTCTGGATATCTCGCCTTACAGTCCCCAGGAGCCCTACATTATCGTGCTGAGCGGGTCCTGACCGACTCGTAGCAATACAACAGATGCCAGGCCTTACACAAAGACGAATGGTCCGTTTTTTGACCAGCGATTCAAGGTGGAATGATTACGAACCATCCTTGTGTGAACATACGACGCCATTACACCATATGCCATGTTTGCTGTCTTTTGCATTGCAACAAACATCGACCCTGCAGAAGCGAGGTAGTAGAACAGGACCCTAACAACATCTAGCCAATCCTGCCCTCCGCGAGCCCGCAAGATGCGACCAACAAAAGCGTTTCTTGGGACACCCATGCCTGTTTCTTCAGGGGACAACGATGTCAATGAACCTTTGTCTGCCAATAGCCGTCGACTCAGTCGCTTTCGAGACGAAGCCCGTCCTTTTGCGGAGGGGTAAGTTGAGGTGTAAACCGGTAAACTGGTAAACCGCCCATCCTCTTAATCCTGCCTGTCTGAGGCCAGCTGCCACAAGGGAACTTCATCCGCTAGATAGGGTCAACCCCGCACATTGGACATGTCGCGCTGGCGAAAGGGTTTGATTGCCGATGGTTTTAGACGAGCTCACCCACCGTCAAAGAGTCCCCTTCACTCCCACACTCACTTACTCGACATCTGAATCATCACCGTGCAGAAGCTACACGTCGCCTTGCCAGCATGTCGCGTTACGGCGACGCCGGGGCTTCTGACGAGCTTAAATCGACGTCCACATTGGCGATTTTTGTCACGCTGGCCGTCGCACTGCTCTCATCATGGTATTTTGCATCGTGGTACCGCCTGAGGCACGTTCCAGGGCCGTTGCTGAACTCCATTTCAATCATTCCGTTGAATATCACGACATGCCGTGGTAAACTCAGTTTCAGACTGAAGGAGTTAGGTGACAGATATGGTGAGACCTAGCACACCTTGACGTGTTACTTGACAACTGAACGAGCTCTGTAGGCCCTCTAGTACGGATAGGGCCGAACGAGGTTCTCTTTGGCGACCCGGCTACTTACCGCAGAATTTCGGCGGTGCGCTCGGACTTCACGAAAGGTCCATGGTATGAGCTTTCCAAGGTTGTACCGGACACGCATAGCCTTTTCTCCATGAGAAATGATGATGAACGGAAAGCATTGAAGGCCAAGTTGGCGCCTGGGGTGCGCATGCGGCCGAGCCTTGCCCTGAGAGAGGTATCACTGACCCTTCCTCGTAGTATGCCGGTCGAGACAACGGTGTTTTCGAAGCAGGAGTAGACCGGATTGTCGCACAATTTGTTGGCCTTATCGAGAACAGGTACATCTCGACGGCTACCGACTATCGTCCCATAGAGTTCTCGCATAAGTCGCAGTACTTTGCGCTAGACGTCATCGGCCAATTGTCCTTCGGCGAACCCTTGGGCTTTTTGAATAAGGACGAGGATCTATGGGGCTATGTTGAGACGAACGACCGTATCTTTCCCGTCCTTGCAATCATGTTAAATACTCCCCAGGTCGGCATCTTTATGCAGAACTGGCCCCTCAGCAAGCTCCTGCCGTTTTCGAGTGACGAATATGGCTTCGGAAAGCTGATGCAGTAAGTCCGTTCGCAATCGTCATGTGATACTGGACTCATATCAAATCGTAGCGTCGCTAAAAGCCTTGCCGACCAAAAGCTGGCCCCTGACGCCGATGCTGACGGCACTATGGTGCAATACCACCTAAGAAATGGTCTCACGTACAAGGAGCTTCTTGCCGAAATCTTTCTTGAATTGTATGGACACGATC
Source organism: Colletotrichum sansevieriae (assembly GCA_026260285.1). Lineage (NCBI taxonomy): Eukaryota > Fungi > Ascomycota > Sordariomycetes > Glomerellales > Glomerellaceae > Colletotrichum > Colletotrichum sansevieriae. The sequence continues at coordinate 46,690 of JAOQIF010000320.1, forward strand.
AATGCGCAATCGGGATGTGCTACTAATGTTTGCCTAGCATCGCCGGTTCAGACTCCACGGCCACAGCCATCCGCATGACGTTGCTCTGTCTTCTCAACACCCCGACCGCGCTGACGGCCCTCCGTCGTGAGATAGACACAGAAGCTGCAAAAGGCTGCATCAGCTCGCCAATCACGGATGCCGAGGCTCGTGACTTGCCATACCTCCAGGCCGTCATCAAAGAAGGCGTCAGGATGTTTCCTCCGTCAACCGGTCTCAACTACAAACAAGTGGCAAAGGGAGGAGCAGAGGTTTGCGGCTATTTCTTGCCCGAGGGAACGCAGCTGGGGATCAACGTACAGAGGTTGATGAGGTCCAAGGAAGCTTTCGGCGCTGACGCGGACGTCTTCAGGCCTGAACGTTGGCTGGAAGCCGCCGTTGACGAGGAACGCTTCAAGGAAATGAGCGGAGTGGTGGAACTTGCGTTTGGGCATGGTCGGTTCCAGTGTCTTGGGAAACCGATTGCTTACATGGAGCTGAATAAGATCTTCGTTGAGGTAAGTTACGCTGAGTGTGCTCAAGGAACGGGGAGTCCAGATCAACTGAATGCCTTGCAGCTACTCCGAAGATTCGACTTCGCCGTTGTGAAGCCACAAGAACCGCTAAAGCTATTCGATGCAGCTTTCTGGGTAACAACGGATTTCTGGTTGCGAGTCACCCGCAGGGGCACATGATTGTAGCATTGGACAATTGGTGCTTCAAGAGCATGGCATGCAGAGTAATGAGCAAAGATATGATAAAATACCGCTCAATTCTTAAGAGCCCTTTAGCTACTTGGCTACAGTAGCAAGTTATAAAGAAATAAGTCAAAAACGGTTAGTGTTCACAACGTGGATGGACAAGCCTAGCATTGCATTGATCGCAGGGAGGCGGACGCGCGTAGAGTCTGGTAATACTTCAAGCAAAACGCAAAATTGTAAACGATGTCAATCGCTGACGGGAATTGAGCCCGACGTGGGGGTCGAACCCACAACCTTGAGATTAAGAGTCTCACGCTCTACCGATTGAGCTAGCCGGGCAGATGAGAACATCTGCCTCGATTGTTGGTCGCTGGTGCGTTTCCGACGCTTAGGGAGGGCTTGGGCAGTCCCAGGAAAATTCTGTGGGTCGTGGCTCTCGGCCCCATCTTGCGGCGGCCCCGTGAGTATTCGGCGTTCCGAATGGGTCTCTTCGGATCGGTGTTCTCGGCCAGGACGGACGGGCAAAAAGCATACTATTAGAGTTTCCCAGGATAGCCGGAGCATTGTGCGCCCTTTTTGGTGATGGGTGGGCCCGATAAGATGTGCCGAATTACCTGGGGGTTACGTTGTTATATCGCAGTTGTCTGGTTCCCTCTAGGGAGCCCGCTGTTGCTTCCATGCGGTCTTGGGAACAACCCATCATTGAAGGCCGGTCAATGTGTTTGCTCCACTGGATCCCAAGGGCCGGGCAGAACTCCGCTGTTACTTGTCAGACACGGTGGCCCTTTGGGTTGGGAACTCAAGCTCAGTGTATTGCTGATGAGCTGCTTGGGCTGGCCAGCTCAACGTGACAACCGCGTCTCGAACCGAAGCCAGTGGTGTCTTCGGAGGATTGGAATCGAAAAGTCGAGTAAGAATTGCGTCGGCGTGCCAAGCATTTTAACATATCCAAAGCGGTCGAGTGTTTCTCCCAGGGAAGTCGTCATTCCGCGTGAGGAAAGAGATTTGGGAGTAAAATTTGTGGTCAATAAACCAAAGTCAATGGGTTCCAAGAACTCGTCGCCGCCTTGGTGCCAGGAAGCATCCAGTGCCTGGAAGCGGGGGAGGGGCATCTTCCACGTCAACATGTGCACTTCTCTCCGCATGTTCCCCCTTGCGTGCCCATCAGCTTACCCGCGATAAGTGAAGCTACCCCGCCATGTTTGCTTGGCAAACATCGTCGCCCAGCACAAACAAGGCAGGTTGATCATCGATCTGAACAATCAAGCTGGCTAGCTCTTCTTCCACGCCGTCTTACTGCGTTTGTCTCCTTCGCGTTTCTGGGCAGCCCAAGAAAGCTCCTCCAGAAAAGCTCTAGCTTGACGTACGTTCCTCAAAGTGCCGAGCCTTTCAGAGCAGGATGACGACAGTCGCACGGGCTGTTGATCCCGGGGAGCAGCCAGATGGATCAGCCGTGGACCCGTTCGCCTAGCCATATTGCAGACGACGTTGTGCGATGGCATCACCGGGCTTACCGATCCTTCTCGTCGCACACTTCCCGACAGCCCCGATATCCAATTGGAAGCGCAGCCCAATCTCTGCAAAGCTGTATGAAGAGCCATGTATGTCGGTGGAGGCAGGTGTACTGCCCAGGATAAGAACATGCAGGTTAGTGGCTATAAAGCCGGCTAGGGCTCTCTGCGCCCACGATCGGCGATGGGGTTTTGCTTTCCCGCCTCGAATATTGAGTGTCCGCGGTAACAAGATGCGCAATCAACTCACGCTCGCCCTAGCCTTCACGGCCTATGCCTCGGCATGCCAACGAGACTTCCTCGTAAGCCCCAGGCATACACACCGCAAGCCCATCACCAAGCGTGCGGACGACCAGTGGCCTCCGTTGCTCTCTGAAGAGGAGACCATACTCGTGAACTCCTTCGACAACGTCACCATTGACGGATGGTCCGACTACTACGGCCACCAGGTCAAGCTTGCAGGTCTCGGCAAGGACGCTGCGCAGTGGACGGCGGATCAATGGACCCAGAACGGCTTCGATGCGAAATTGAACGAGTATCACGTCTACTTGAGCTATCCGGTTCATGCATCGCTGCAGGTAACCTATGCGAATGGCTCGACCGAGAATGTCAAATTGGATGAGGACGTCCTAGAGGAAGATGATGTGACCAGTCGCGAAGACAACCAGCCCACGTTCCATGGGTACTCGGCTTCGGGTAACGTGACGGGGGAGTATGTTTATGTTGGGTGAGTTTTCTCGTGTGAGACTTATGGGTTTCTGGTTGACAATGCAAAGGCGAGGCTCCCAGCTCGATTTCGAACGCCTGGTCGAGCTTGGTGTCGAACTTGAGGGCAAGATTGCTTTGGCCAGATATGGAGGGCTGTTCCGGGGCCTTAAGGTCAAGAATGCGCAGGATCACGGCATGATTGGAACAGTCATCTTTACCGACCCAGGCGACGATGGCAACTACACCGTAGCCAACGGCTACGAGCCGTATCCCAGTAAGTCCTGTCCAACACTGAAGGATGTCTCGAGTGATTTTGACGGATTTCCCCGCAGACGGCCCAGCAAGAAACCCAAGTTCGGTCCAGAAGGGCTCCGTCCTCTTCCTTTCCACTAACCCCGGCGACCCAACCACTCCGGGATATGCCTCACACGAAGGTGTGGATCGGGCAGCAGTCGACGACGTAACCCCCAAGATTCCCTCCATCCCCATCTCATACGCGTCTGCCGAGCCTCTATTGCAGGCTCTCAATGGCTTTGGACCGACCGCCGACGAGGTCAACCGCACCATCTGGGCCGGTGGTCTTGATGCCGACTACAGCGCCGGCCCAGCCCCTGGTGTGACCTTGCACCTGGATAATCTCAGCGAGGGCAAGATCATGCCCATCTGGAACGTTATTGGCCATGTCAACGGAACCAACGCCGATGAGACGATCGTCATAGGAAACCACCGCGACACGTGGATGATCGGTGGCAATGGAGACCCGAATTCCGGCTCTGCCATCATGGTAGAGTTTACTAAGGCTGTCGCTATGCTTCGCTCCAAGGGCTGGGTTCCTAGAAGGAATATGTAAGCCGCGTCCCTGACGGTATAATTCGTAGATAACTCCTAACTCTGTCTAGTGTAGTTGCCTCTTGGGACGCCGAGGAATACGGTCTAGTTGGCAGTACCGAATGGGTGGAAGATAACATCAATTGGCTGACCGAGACCGCTGTGGCATACCTCAACGTCGATGTGGCAGTTTCCGGGCCCAGGCCGAACCTCGAGACGACCCCTGAGCTTCACACACTTGCAACCGACACGTTCAAGAAGGTTGTCTACCCAAACTTTGGTGGCTTTAACATTAGCCTTTACGACGCCTGGGAGGAGGTCTCGGGTGGCCTCGTGGGGCCCCTTGGTAGCGGAAGCGATTACACAGCGTTCCTCCACAAAGGCATCAGCTCGTTAGATGTTGGCTCTGACAACGGTGCGAGCGACCCTGTCTGGCACTACCATTCCAACTACGACACGTACAATTGGATGGCCAACTTTGGCGATCCGGGCTTCCATCAGCATGCCGCGATTGGCCAGTACCTAGCTTTGGTTGCTTTCCATCTTGCGGACGATGAGATCCTGCCAATCGACCTGCCAAACTACGCCAAGGAGCTGCGGTCCTACTACGAAGATCTTTCAGAGTACATCGAGTCCGAAGGCCAGGAACTGGACCTCTCCGAACTATCAGATGCAATTGACAAGTTCACCACTCGTGCAGACGAGGTGAAAGCCTTGGAGCAACTTGCCGTTACCACGCATGATAAGGACCTCATTACTGTGGTGAACCACAAATATCGCGATTTCCAGCGGGGTTTCGTCAGCCAGGGCGGCTTACCGAACCGTGAATTCTACAAGCACGTAGTCACCGCCCCTGGACTGGACACGGGTAAGCTACGTATCTCATTCCCTCCTCAGATACCTGAACTAAGCAGCTCGACACAGGCTACGCCGCCGTTTTGTTTCCAGGAATCACGGAGGGTGTTCAATACGGCGGTGGCAATTTGACTACTGCTGAAGAGTGGGTGTCGAAGACAGCACGCGGCATTCTCAGGGCTTCTGAGATTATCAAAACGTAGTTTGCCAAGAGCGAGTACGGCCACATACAGAGGGTCGAATGCTAATAATCACTTGTGCTCCGTCACTCAACGGCGTCAGTGAGTGAGCAATAGGATAATATCCCTAATAAAAATACCCGAAACTTACGGCAATCTATAATGAAAGAGTTTTAGCTGTGCATCGCCAAATGCCCTCGGTCCGTTGGTGCTATCAATGATTCAGCCGGCCTGCCGGGCCCGACCGTTCCGCAAGCCCCACTACTGCGGCAGGCGTCTTTCGGGACTGGCCGGGAGACGAATGACCGGTGTCGCACCCGGAGGCAAACAGGAAGGCAGAAATGACTTCTGATCACATCAGCAATGCAGAACTTACTGGCACTAGCGCCGTTGCCGTCGGCCGTTTGCCAAATATTACGTTACAGCGGAATCACGGGAGACAGACTTGATGAGATCATAATCTTTTGTTTCATTAAATGCTGAAAACCTCAAACTCTTTCTCTAAGCCGATTGCTCCAAGACGCCAAGAGACGGTATGCTGTCGAATAACGCCCAACGAATTCCAAATAAGACCCCGATAGTAATTATTGCCGACCACCAGGGCGCCGCTTCTCAATGCTGAGAACTGTGTCGATAAAGCTGCGCTGCAACGTACTCTTCTTTCTCGCCGCAAGCAACTGCGATGTCTTCAGGATGTTCTTGATCTGGCGGCCGTTGAGCTGCAGTGTGGCCAGGTCGTCCAGATCCGCCTCTGTGACCTCGCTCTTGAGCGACGCGCCCTGAAGGAAGTTCCGCCAGATTTGGCGACGAGAATCAACAGTCAGGTCGGGATACTCCAGCGATACGTGGATGCGCGACTGGAAAGCAGCGTCGATGTTGTCCACGCGGTTTGTGGTCATGAAGAGGATGCCTTCGTAGTACTCCAGCGTCCGCAGGAAGATGGAGACGACCTTGTTCCTCTCGAGGTCGTGCGTGGACCGCGCCTCGAGGAAGACGTCGCACTCGTCCAACAGCAAGATGGCGTTCCAGCGTGCGACAAGCTCCAAGATGCGCGAAAGGCCGTTCTCAACCTCCCACGGCTGCGAACCCAGGTCACCGGAGCTGAGGGTGTGGAGAGGCACCTTGAGATTCTCGGCGACGGCTTCCGCGGTCAAAGTCTTGCCCACGCCAGGAGGACCGGATAGCAGGCAAATGATGCCTTTGCCCTTGCCCGAGATGACGTCGTCGAAGGTGCAACCATCAAGCTGGGACTCGGAGAAGGCGAGAATCAGCTCCTTCTGGTCCTCGGGAAGGACGAGCTTGTCAAAAGCGTTTGTGTTCCATGTTATCTCCTCGACCGTCTCGACGAAGAAGTCGAGCCATTTCTTCAGCTTGAGGGAGTAGCCGCGCGTGCGTGAGTGAGCCAACATCTGGTGGTAAGGCGTCAACTTCAGGTTGCCGTCTCTACCGAGACCATGAGTACGCTTCCATGCTGAGAGGGCCTCCATGTCTTTGGCGTTCCAGTCGTCAAGATAATGGGGATGATAGGGGCTGTATCGGTTGAAGGAGCTGATGTCCACCACGATGCGGCCGTCGACGTGAATGGGGACCTCATTACCCTCGCGATCCCAGGTGATGGCCGTGCCGGAATACTGCTTGTAGTGGTGGCCCGAGAGTTCCTCGAAGATCTGGCCGCGGCGGATCAGGGTCTTGCGGACCTTGTCCTTCTCGGCGTGGAAGGCCCAGGGGTAGGCGTTCAGACGGGTGATTTTCTTCGTTCCGAGGAACTCAGGGATCCTGATGCTTTCGCCGTACCGACCAAAAGTCTTACCGCCGTAGTCGACGCAGTCGGCGGACAACTCCAGGAACTTGCCACATTGAGTTGCCCTGTACTCAGTCTCCTCGAGCTCAAAGGCGGAAAGAGGGCCTTTGTGGGCGGAGAGAACGATGGCGCCGGGCTGGAAGATCATCCATAGGTGCTCAAATGTGATGACTCCCTTGGTAACGTAGTCCTCGAATACCTTGATGGCATCTCCAATCTCGTACTGGAGGATGTCGCGCAAGATCTTGAGGTGCTCCTTCGTCTTTTCATCGAGGTCAGACTTCTTCATGTACCGGCACAGGTCGGTCCAGCGGTGCACAAATGGGTGAAAGGGGGCGTCGAACTCAAGTCGCTCGAGCTCACAAGCCACACCGGTGTAGCCTTCCAGGATCTCGCCGAGAGCCGTCTTGAGCCAGGGAGACTGGATGACGATGGAATGGGCCTCGAGCTTCTTCCGACTGTCCTTGGACTTAACATTGCGGACAACTACAGCGTACTGGGCAGTCTCTTCGTTCTCGGCAGCCTCGTGGACGTCTTCGGGATACTTGTCGACCCACGTCCAGTCGCCGTCGTCGTCCTTGGGGCTTGCGTAGATATTCTTGGTGGAGCTGATTGAACCGGTGGGAGCAAGAGGCTCTTTGGGCTTGTCGTCTTCGTTGGCCTCCTCTCCAGCGTCATCTTTCGAAGCATCGTCTACAGTTTTGGTTTTGGTGTCGCTATTCGTTGTCTGACCGTTCATCTGCTTGGCATCTGTTGTGCCGTTGGTCTCCTTGTTCGTCTCGGTGTCATCCACCATGGTGAGGCCCAAGTCCTCTGGGATTGTGCTGCCGGGAGCCATTGTGTCTGATATGAACTCTGGGGAAAAAAGGGAAGATGTAGGTGTTGCTACCTCAGAAAGGTATGAATTTCTCGATCCAGGCGAAGCATGGCCATATTTATTCCTTAATTTCAGGCCCAACGAAAGTCCAGAGCGACGTAGAAAGACGCCAGGTCAAGCACGTTGGCATGGCGAAGCCTCAGCTTGCATCGAGTGCTGCCTCGGCAGGGGTCAGGGCTGCCATCTCCTGCGGAGTGACTCACCCTAGTTCACGGTATTTGGCAGCGAAAAACGGTCTTTTGCTGGGCCGTCAACATCAAGGAATGGGCTCCTTCTGAGGCCGCTGCTGCCTGTGTAGTAACGGATCGCACCGCCAGGGTTTATCGGACTGAAAGGCCAATGAACATCACGGGGTGAGCACTAAGACGGGAGGCATGCCGGGATAGCGCAAGGCAGAAGAGCCAGCCGCTGGGCCCAAAGCTGCTGCCAGGATCTAGGCCCCCAACTTTCGCCGTGTTGCTCATCCGCCGATCTGTGGCGAAACGTTCATGTCGTTTTATTGCATTCAAGGTCTAGGTGAAGGAAGAAGTTTCATCATTCAGCAGAACGAGGCCTCACGTGAAGGATTCGCAAAGTCGTTGTTTGCTACTGCAGGCAGCGGACCTTGGCCCTCGAATTCACCACTAATTCCTCTTATCTTGGCTGGACTAATGCAATCGACCCCCTCCTTGTCAGGGCTGAGCTGCAGGGGCTTTGCTGTGCCATGACTAGCGCTGACAATGGTGGGAACGATTATTGCCTGTTCATGTTAGTAGCTGCAGTGGGTGGTTGCTTAAAAGACGTGTAGCGCGGAGACTGGCCTGCTTTTCCTGCATAGGGTCGTTCTCATCACATTATTGATATGATGACGAAACAACCAAGCAGCCGCCTAGTCCACACTCAATAATGGAGAGTCACACATTCGCAGCAGCTGGCGACAGGCCAGTATGTATACCAAATCCAAATACCAAAGCCCGGCGAAACACCTCACTGCCCTCTCCAGTACCATGGTCTCCGTCTCCTTCCAATTGCCGCTAACGGTGACAGCAGTCGCGCATCCGCTCGGTACGGTGTATGACCAACTGGGGTCGCTCTCCCACGTCGCCGTTCCGCTGGAGGCAACGCTGATGAACTTGTACTGGAACGTCGTCCCGACCGGCAGTGTCACCGTGTAAGTCCACCGATGATTGGAGCTTCTGTACTGCGCCGCCGAAAGAGCCAGCGCCGACGCCGCGTTCCAGTTTCCGACCGCCGGGATGGACCTCGCAATCTTCATCGTCTGCCCCGGCACCGTCATCACGATTTCGTTGAAGGTGACGGCCACACTGCTGGCCGCCGTGCAGCTACCGCTTGTCGCTGTAGCCGCCGCCGAGGTTGTTCGACTCAGATTAACCGGGTTGCCGCTGCTGCCACCTGAGGTGGCGATGTCAGCACAGGTCAAGTAAACCTGGCCTGTCTGGAACGAGCTCCATCTGAGCGAGAGCAGGGTGTGGTTTGAGACGTAGTCGGGGATCTTAATCTTCTTCGTCACGGGGTAGCCGCCCGCAGTGGACGTGTAGCAAGATCCCAACGGCGCGTTGTCGACGCCCTGGCATCCCCTGCGGCTGTCCGCCTGGAACGCGTTGCACCTGAACCAGTCGTTTCGCCAGCACGCCTGTCCCGAGGAACAGTCTGGACTGTAGTTGCAGTTCTGGCCGGAGACATCGGTGCACGACAACGTGCCGCGTTGGAAGCAGTCTTCGGCAGCCTGTTTCCCGGCGTCGGTGGGCAAGGACCCAGGCGTGGTGAACTTGTCGACGAGGGCTTGGTCCTGGCAGATGCGGTAGCTGAACATGCCGCCGTGGCCGCCATTGTTGTCCACGCACCATTGCACGTCAGCAGTCTGGCCACGTGTGTAGGTTGCTACGGGAGAGTTGCCCCGGTTGGTGGATGGCTGGTTGTAGTCGACACTGACGCGCGCATTGTAGCCGCAGGGCCCGCTTCGTCCAACAGTGGCGGCCGTGAGGTCTGGCCATGCAGAAACCGGCTCATGGATGGTACACTCTGGGCAAGAGTCTATTCCGGCCTGCCACGATTCATATTAGTTTGGTAGAGGATAGGTAACGACTTGGCGAGCTGCCAACTCTCTGCTCTGCACTTAGCCGGGTTCGGCTGGATGGGATGGTCAAGTAGCCATGACCATGAACAGCATCAATAAGCCCGGCAACGGCGAGGGCGGCGTGATATCTCGTCTTTCAAAGGCGTTGACGAAGATGCTTCAGCTAGTCCTAATAACTTAGCTTGGAGGATGGCAGAAGTCAGAGCCTTGATGGTTGTTCATTGCCGCATGGCTAAGTAGGCCAAGAGGAAGCCGTATGAATTTGATGCCTGGTCGTCGCTGTAGCATCGTCACCTTTCGTGGATCCATGATGCCACTGAACCAGACCTTGCAGAAGCACTCTCACCGGCCCTGGTCACATATCGCCGAAGTGCCTCCAGCGAAAACGGCCCTACCCGCATGTGTTTCTCCGGACCTAAGCTAGTCCTGGCAGTTAGGGGAGTCTCCAAATGACTTGCAGGTGATGACAGAGTAGTGAGTTCTGTTAGTGCCGGCTGTTATATTTCTAACCGAAGACCAGCGCGGGGTGAAAAGGGCCGTTATGTGGCCGCATGCCCCTCCATCACCTACTGCCTGGGCCTCGAATCTCTCGACCTCGCTTGCTGCCAATATACATCCTGGCCTGCTCCTGTGGGCTCCTGAATCCATGGCATTCAGAACATGCTAAAGGCGGAGTTCGGCAGAGTCCTGGAAAGGGGGGGGGGCGCGCTTTGAGGTGGTAGGCTGCCCTGTGGATCAGAAGTCAGAAGTGCTGTCAGACTAGTTGGCAGTTCTTGAGTGTGGGCAGTTCACGACGACTTCACTATTGAAGAGAAGGCCCAAAGATGCGTAATTGGACACTATCAGAGGCGGAGGTTCGAAGATCTCAGCTCACAAGAGGGCGATGGCTTCCACGCACTTGCCGAGGAACGCCCGTTCTCCCCACGTCATCTGGGTTGAGATATGATTCTTCGGAATAGAGCCACCGTCGCACTCATATCTTTCCAAGAGTCTTTTATTGGCAAGATGGAATTTGAGGAATGATGGGGGGTCGTCGAATGCCCCCGGAACATTGACGCGCCGACATTGTGGTTTAGCCTAGCTGGCTAGCCTTACAAATGGTTTTTACAACCCTCTTTCTCCCCTCCATAACGGGGTGAAATAAAATGTTGTGTTGCTGCTTGCCAGTTCGTCAAGACTCAAAACTGAACTTGGTGAGCTCCTACACGCCTTTCACGATCGGCTGAAGGCTAGACGGTATCGGGAAGTGGTGGTTCTTATCAATTATCCGGAAAGGTGTACCGACGAAGGCTCTCAAATCAGAAGACAGGTTTTCTACTGGGGCTGCCCCCTCATTTCTCAACCTTTCGTCTGATTCGAAAGACTACTAAAGTCTTGTCCTTTGCGTTGACCCCAGCCAGGTAGCCTCGAACACAGATAGCGGCACTGTAGTCTGCCTCTCATTGCGCAGCATATGCCGTCCAGTAGATTGTTATTCCCCCATAACGCCAGATTCCCGACATAGCAATCCAGAACAATTTCCTTCTTTTAAAAGGCAACGGTCGTATGTAGATGTTGCGGGAACCCCGACTTCTTTACCGCATAGCCCTACATGGCTTAAATTGCGCATACGAGTCAGCCTCCAGGTGCTACGTCTGACCTTCGGGACTGCCGACCCAGGCCGGCCATGCAAAGCATTTTTACCATGTCAATAATAGAACCAGTTAGATGAAGGGCATCGAGGGTCCGCCAAGCCACAATGCTTCCCTTTATTCAATTGATTCAAATGTATGGCTATGTCTCGTGCTCTGTCTGTATATAACGACATAGTCCGACCTGAAAGGTTGACGATTTAGACTGATTATCACTTCAAGCGTCTCCAGCTCTCATCAAAAGTCCATTCCTGGAGAAAGTCACACCCCGTTTGAAACACCCGTCATCGCCGACATCTACAACAAGAGCCGATCAATAAGTATTCATCAGAGGCTTTCAGATACCTCCACGCTCAAGACCAGCTACACAATCCTAAATAATCATGCCTGTAATCCACAACACCCCCTTGCGGCATCTACTAGCCACCCGCGATGGCGATGACGACACCGACAGCGGCCTCCACATGCCCGAAACCATCATGGCCATCATAATCGTCTGCATCTTTGTTCTCGTTGGTGGCGTCGGCCTGTGCTGTTGCTGCTGCCAACGCAAGCGCAAGGGAAGCTCTGGTGGCGACAAGGAAGACGGAAGCAACAGCTCCGGCAACAAGAAGTACGGCTTCGACCCGACGAAATGGATCAAAAAGGCCGTTAAAAAGACGGCGAAGAAGATTAAGAAGATGTTCTCCATGAAAAACAAAAAGAACTCCGAGAAGGAAGGAAACACTCTCACCAACCAGTCAGTGCCTTACGGCCAGGGAACACATCCGGGATACGGCGAGAACCAAACATCGATGGCATACAGCGGAGGACACAACGGTCTTGGTGGCCACGAAGATGAGGAAACTGTGGGAATAACGTCGCCTTACGCAACAAAGAGCTGAGATTTTCGCCCTTAGTCTGAGTGGCACGTAGGAATGAGGAGTTATAATTGAACTAATCGAACAACCTTGGTTATCATCCAAGTTTCGAACAGAGATTTTCTTTTTGCTAAAACCATTATTTGCTTCTCGTTTTCGCCTACTCATTGCCTGCTATTCCTTCTAATAAACGTATGAAGTGTTTACGAATGCATCGAGGATAGTGAAGCATCATTTATCGTCTCAGTCAAAGTCTTTGGGTGCTTGGTCCCTATACCTCGATAGAAGATGCCGTGGCTATTCCCTTTGTTGTTTGACCGAAAGCCTCTGCAAGTTTGCAACCGCGTGAAGCCATGCGAGGGATTTGCAATAACTATGCCGAGTAACAGAGCACTAGATTAAGTCGAAATGATGAAACAATAAAGACTTGAAGGATTTTTCTATGAAACTAAAGTAAACTATGAGTGCTTGTACGTGGCTTGCTCAAGCGACCAACCATGGACTTTATCCATCCATCATTTCTTGCTGAACCCTTGGAAAGGTGGCTTGTAGCCTCCGCTCTGTACTCCTCCTTGTCCGCTGCTACTGCCTCCTCCACCTCCACTAGTGCTACCTCCACCTGCGTTCCCCGTACTGCTGCTTCCTCCGCTGCTCTGCCCATGACCCCTCCAGCTAAGATAGCCACCGGGGTTCTGGGGTTCACGTCAGCTATGTTGTCTCGTGAGTTTGGCTTTTGCTTCTTACATTGGTCGGGCCTGACTGTTGCCACGACGGGTTCGTGGGGTCGTGATAATAGATAGGGGTTTTCTTTTCAGAAGACATTGTGAAGCAGATTGTGATTCCCAAATTTCTATAGGATTTAGTGGGTATTTCAGTTTCCTGAGGCGATGAACTGTCTGTTTTGTTTGATTCTTGTGGTAGTTTTGAAAGGTATACGAATGTTTTGATTGATTTGTTCAGGCCTGACAGAACTAGATTGAGTTCCTTTTTATGAGAAATATACATTTTAGTTGATCTGGTGAATACAATAGGCACTGAAACTCATCTATTGGTGAGTTGTATTCATTATTGTGAACTATGGCAACATCATCTGTTGCCGGTCATTAACTCTCAAGGCCTGAGCTAATCCTCTTATTGCTCACTCAATTTTGAAGTTAGGTTTAGTCTAAGCCATACCACACCAACCCCTATCTTTAATGCCTTCGATATAATATTTTGATCATACGTTGAAACCAAGAGTTAGGGAGTTGCAAACAGCGCGGTGAGACCTTCATGTGAGGAAGGGCTTACAATTCAAAATGATGGCGAACGTCCGGACCAACTACAAAAAAGTCAACCTTCATTGACAACATTACTCAAAGATAGTTACGTACACCCTTCAAGAATTTCAAGCCATATAGTTGCGCCAGTTGCACTCATCATTGCTCATAAAGCGAAACTCATGTTAGAAAACACCGTTTGGTACTCAGCGAATGCTTTTGCAAATTCAGCATAATATTATCGGAGACCAAAATATTCGCACGTTCTTCTTCATTCTATGCCGTGCTATGGAATTTGCAGTGTAAGATTTTGTACAAGCACTATTGGCCAGAGACTGCCCTTTGGGTTAACTTGCCAACGGGCGTCAATGTCCGAAAGATGCGAGCATTAGCAAGCAGAAGATGGCGTAAGCACAACCCATGTTCAATTGATCCTTCATGATACAATATGATTACGTAGTCGTAAGACCCAGTTGGAGCCAACAAATATAGTCTAACTAGTCATAGGCTTTCGGTGTCGAATCTGATAGCCCTCCTGATGGGTTCAAACTTCAGTTTCAGTGGTTTGAGGCTTTGCTTGTATGCAATACCAGTTCGGAGACAATACTTCTTCACTCTATGCTCCCGTGTTGTAGTAAATTGCCATATCCTTAATGCGGAAGTTTGCGGTCGTGGCAGGCGGGCCGGCACTCCAGCCCTTGTCTCCGTTGCTCCAGTTGTTTAGAAGCCAGGGTCCGGGCGTGGTAGGCACATCGGAAGTAGTACTCCAAACCTGAACGCCGTCGATGAACCAGCGAACCAGACCCGGGGTCCAGTCAATGCGGTACTCGTGCTCAGCGGAGGTGGCATCGGAGGGCGGGGCAACGGTATTGTAGGTCTTTTGACCGTTCCGGTCTGCGTCTTGGTTGGTGAGCCAGACCCTACGAGTACCCGGGTTGCTGAGAGACTCCGGGTCGGAGAGCCACTCAATGTCTATCTCCTGAGTCCCGTTATGGTAGTAGAAGATGCCTGATGGTTTGTTAACGACTGCATGCTCAGACATAGATACGATTGCAACTTACCATTGCAAACACCGATGGTCTCGCTGAAGATGGCTACCGTACGAACAGAGGCGTATTTGATGTTATCGACGACGGTGATGACCTCTCCACCAAGATACGGTTGAGAGGTCTGACCTCCTGGGACAAGAAGATTGAGATAGCCGCCTGAAACTACGGCGTTGTCGGCCGAGTAGGCTTGAGTGCTGTCAATGGGCCAAGTGCTTCTGTACAGTCCATCAGGGAGGTCGGTGCCGGTTGCAAAGTTGAAAAGAAGTCTGTTGGCGAAGGAGTACTGTCCATCAACGATGTACTTTCCGCCACTCACCGTTGGGGTAGGTGAGCGGACCAGGGCAGTAACCTGGCTTCCTCCGGCAAGGACAGTTGCGAGAAGAGTGAGGTGCATGCTGAGATTACAAATGAATTGCCGGATCGTATCTTATGAAGAAATCTGGAAGGGGAAGACTCTGTTGCGTAAAGGGCATCTTCAACACGGGAAACCAACTGCTACTTATACATTTCGATGAAGAGTTCTAGTTCTCGTCAGACTCTGCCAAGTCCTCGGAGGAATAGTTGACGATGGGAGTCTGGCCTGATGGGCGGCATGACGCCAGTCTCATTGAGTAAAGCAATGCAACCTTCTGCATTTACGAAGAGCCTAGATCCACCATCGATAGCCTCGCTGAGGAAGGTGTCGAAACTCCCTTGCATCATCCGCCTAGACGCAGGGCAGGAATGCGAGGGAACCAATCAGAAATCTCTGTTCGATCTCAATGGCCGGTTCTCTCGTGGATGATCAGGTGGCATCCTCAGCTACCCCAGCCGCCTAGCGGCATTTTCCAACGGGCGTGCCCGCGGTATGCAGCCGAACCAACCGGTTCGGGCTGATTATTGCTGCATCTCGGACTTTATACTGGAGCAACATGGTGTCTTTGTGCGGCCACGAGGCCATAAAGTCTGTTGAAGGATTCACTCATTTCGGTTCGTGCCGCATGGTTTGCTGGTGAAGGATCGCCGAGGATTTTGCCCCCGTCCAAGTCGGGAAGGTCAGGCCGCTCCTCTTCTAGACACGTAATTATGGGCTTCTCCGCTTAGTGTAAGACACAGATTCCTCATAAGTCTGGGCGTCTTACATTGGGGGGCGATAATTCCGTGCCGCTTCTCTTACCTGACAATGTTGAGCTTTTGGCGTCTTAATGCCGCGGCCACCATGACGCCTTGTCGTCCACGACACATTCATTCATGACCTACATCTGTCTAAGAATTCGTGATTTCACTCTTGGCGGTCATCTTGCTATTCCTGATTCTGTGTAGTTCATGTACTTTGACAGGGAGGAATTACCGTTTGTCGATAATTGGACGATCATGACAGAAAGCCTCTTCATTTTAGCTCCAAATGCTACGAACGTGAACACCATCAATCGGCTCGCCAAGATGGCCCAACCTTGATTTCTTGAGACACGCCAAACCTAGCCTCCTTGCTGTCTTGTCATCAATATCCTCCATGGAGATATTGTCACGGGTCGGTGAAGTTTCTTATGTTCTACTTATTGCGCCTTATTCATCTTCTCGGTTTCAATTAGCCGACGGAATCGGGCAACTAGGAACTTTACCCTGCGATTCGGATTTGCGGTATAGGGATATGATCCTTCAACCTGGTTGCAAAGAGGAGCGTTGTGCAGGACAGGAGTATGATAGGACGGAAGGGTGGTCACGCTGCTGACAACTTGCAGGCGTGCGAGGCAACGGCTCTTTCCCGACCGAACCTAGCTCTTATGTTAGCCAGAAGAATACAACCCACCACGAATGAAAGACCAGCCAATTGCTGAATTATGGGCATACCATCGGCTGGTTTCAATCTCTTAATTTTAGCAAGTCGTGCTTCTCTACGGACATAAGAGCGTGTATTGAAGAATGAGTTGTAGCTAAGTGCTACCTACTACGAGCACGCAAACATGCTTTGTGAACATACGTCCTCATGGCGTGTCGGTATCATGTGAGATGTATGGATGACGTTTCTTATTCGTCTCTAACAAGCTTGTATGAACTACCACTCCTGTGCCATGGTAGATGCGAAGTGGATGCACCGTAGTCGAAATCGTCATGCCCTGAAGTTGTTGATCTACGTCTCGCTTGGGAACTTGTACCAACGCGGCAAAGGTTCCGAGAGATCACATTTGACTTTCTGGAAGAACCATACTAAGGTTTTCGTTCTGTTCGGCGTATTGACTGTATCTATGATAGTACTCTGCTACATCCAAGACGCACGTGTATGACCTCGTCGCCGTTGGGCCGGCCTTTAACGGGATGCGCCAAAGTCTACCACACTTCGGTCTGTGTCATAATCCAGCCTTCAAGCCTGCATGGTATTTGTGCAAGCCGAATCAAAAGAGCTATGTGGGATGAAAGGTTTTGCTCGCAAATCATTGCAGCATACTTCATGATAGCTCTGCCCCCCGGGCTGTCCTATCGTTTGAAAGAGTCTCTACATCGGTTTTATTTAAACATCCTAAAACGCAGGGTAGCAATTTCAAGCTAGGTTGCAAAGTCTCGTAGGTGGTCACCTGGATGACAACGATGAGACAATAAATGCACATCCATCTGATTAGATCAATCTTATATTTCTGATAGAGCTAGCTTCTTGTAATATTTGAGGACAACACGGCCCAAACAGAAGCAAGATATAAGATTCGTTGATCCTTCATCTAGCAATAGGGGAGGGGGGATAATCCACAAGCGGCTGTTCTCTAACAGCTGTTTCTCGACGCTTCGACATTTAGTCAAGGCCTCTCAAATTGCCGGCGGGGCGGTATAGTAACATTGGATGCTATCGTGCGGGATAGGCTCTACTTGCGCGGTCTCGCGCGGTCCTACCCGCTCCAAAGCGGGTTTATATATCCCTTCGATCCGCACGCCCTTATTTAGAGAGACTTCTTATATATATATAATTAATATTCTCCTTTTAGTACTATATACTTCGCTCCCTATACCTCTATTCGCTATGCGCCCCCTTTCGAGCGCTTCGACCTATTGCAATAAGTACGGTAGAACGCCTGCACCAACATCACGAGCTCCAAGACAGGGACTGCACGGACGCGGGGATCGTCAATCTGCTCCACAACAAGCTTCACAACTGTTACCAGCAGAAAGAGCCCGCACGCCAGCTTCCGAAGATCTCCAGCGTGTCCTACATGGCTGCGACAGGAGAGGTGAGCGTGCACATCACCTACGACCACTGCATCATCAACTATCTTAAACCAGTGGAAGGGAGCCCGGAGTGGATTAAGCTGGGTGATATTGGCATCAAGGGTAAAGGCCGCTTTGGTCGCCCCGAGAAGAATAAGCTTGACATTGCATCAGTAGTTCATGATTGGGTTAAGAAAAAGCAGGGTTGGTGATGGTAAAGCTTTCTCCTGGAGGAAAGTCTGCCGTTCCACCAAAAATCTTCACTATTCTTGACATAGATTTGTGGCACGTCCTGTGTAGAAAGATAATGTCCACCATTCTTAACCCGGCTATGCTGCCCTGAGTAGACATTCGATGAATCTTTCTCCATATGAGGAACGACCACATTATCTACAACTAGAAGCCGCAGGTGCCGCACATGAGTTCAATAGGTCGTGAATTCAAGACTGGGAAAATCCTCCTGACTGGAAAGTTGAGCCTCTTTTTCTGCAACCCGCTGGTCTCGAAGATCTTTCCCTCCATCTCGGCATCCATAATTGACAATCAAGATCGACTCGGCTCGGCTTCTCAACAGACATGCATACTAGAGCGCAATAGATTGATGACGTTCTTATGGCCATAGTAGTTGCTTGCTCCACCCTCCAGCGCCTGTTGCCACGTACTGCAGCCTTTCGTGAAGGCGATCTGCAGTGCCCTGCCAGAACTCCACGGTCTCGGGTAGAACGGCATAGACTTTCCATTCCGCACAGGGCTGGTTCGGGTCCTCCTCAAGTGAGGTCCTCACCGCTTCCACAGTTCCGAGAAGTTCGGCTCGGCTTTTGAGCGTCGAGCTTTGCTTCGAGGCCATCGCACTGACTCTCGACCCCGGAGGCCTGTCAAAGAAGTCCTGCATACACTCTTCGTCAGGAAGTTGCTCGGCTCTCCCTCGCAAGCGGATCTGGCGAGCCTGCTCTGGCCAGTAAAAGGTCAAAGCCGCATAGCCCTTATTCTGCAGTTGAACGCCCTTGGGGCTGCCGGCTTTGGTTGCGAAATGCCAGCCACGCTCATCGACGTTCTTGATAATGAGGACGCGGGCGTCAGGGCATCCGCGATCGTCAACGGTTGAGAGTGTCATTGCGTGGGGCTCCTGAACCTCTGCCGCGATTGCCTCGTTTAACCACATGACGAACGCATCTTGAGGGGCATCTGGGAACTTGTAGAATTCGGTGCGGGGCAGTGTGTTCTGCAGGACTTTCAGCTTTCTCAGGCAATCTCTTAGATTGCCTTGATTGGCTGCCATGGCTGGTTTTGGTCAATGAGTCTGGTTGCACGTAAGTCAGAACTCACTGAGTTCGTTTTTGCCAAACACTTACTGATTGCACCAATTCTTGATCACAAGACTTCAAATCTGGTGTTTTCTAGCTTGAGAAGAATCACCGTGAGCTAGATTGGTGCGTCAATAAATGAGTAGAATTCCAAGGTGGGATGAGTCACCTAGCATGCGTCATACCACTACACGTGACTCACAGCTTTATTAGTATAATTCAATATCAATCCAACAGACAAGCGAGTAGACCTGAGGTAATTGTCTTCGGTAGAAATAGTCAAAAGCTTTAACGGGGACATGATTGAATTCAAGGTTGATTCGATCTTCCCTAAGGCGAATCGATTCCGATGGTCAACTGAAGAAGCCCAGAGTATGTATTACGTTCTGAAGAGACGGGATTCGGTGCTCCATATCTTTCTTGATTGACAAGCAGATGTTGTCAGCGACCATGTAGGGAATAGGTAAGTTCTACAGCTGAGGTTCGAAACGTTTTGCGTTTGTCTACAAGTACCAATTTATCATGGTCATTCGACTTGACAATTGACGTCTGCGAAAGTAGTGAATGACTCACCCTCAATCCTCCAGATAGATCTTCAGATGAATAGCCTACTCGCCGAAAACTTCCTGCGTGTCTGAGAACTACGTACATTGTCGGGCGCTTTCGGATGCTTAGCCCGAAACGGTCAGATTCTTGGTTGCAACATAAGCGCTAGGTATGTTTCACAGAAGACATATATAACAAAGCTTGGTGGCATGGATCTGAAGAACTGTTCCGACAAAACGGGGTTCACTTGCAAATCGGCCCACGATGGTGTTTTCGTATCTCAAGTCCTTTATGTTAGGAGCCAGCAACGCAGGGCCTCAGCCGGACATCCCGGCGCCCGGGTCGTCCGCCAGGTTGGTTCCCGAGAAAGACACAACCGAGATCCTTACGCTTCCTGATGGTCGAAAGCTTGGATATTCTCAGTTCGGACTGTTGGAAGGCAAATCTATATTCTATTGTCACGGCCTACCAGGTTCTCGCATCGAGGCTGATCATCTTCACGAGGCCGCCTTGGACGTCGGAGCACATATCATCGCGACGGACCGCCCAGGGATGGGACTGAGTACTTTTCAGAAGAACCGAACGCTTCTGGACCACCCAAAGGACTTGGAACATCTTGCGACTCATCTCAATCTGAAGGAATATGGGGTAGTGGTATGTGAAAATTCTTTTTACCTGACAATTTTGCAAACTAAGTCGAGCAGGGTGTTTCAGGAGGTGGCCCGTATGCGCTTGCCTGCGCCAAGGCAATGCCGGCCGACAAAAATGCGTGTCGATCGTTTGTGGTATTGGGCCGCCAGGTATCGGGATGAGCGGAGCCAATTGGCTTCACTGGCTTGGGTTTACTTACGGATGGCGCTACGCTCCTCGAATTATTGGATGGCATTTCCATCGTGTGGGACGCTACAATCTTCCCGACGAGAAAAGACTCGAGCTTCAGTTGCAAGAGGCTGAGAAGAACTTGCCTAATTTTCCAAAGCAAGAGCGTGATCTTGGGATATGGACGGACAGGGAGATCGTGGGACGTATGGTAATGGCAGGCCGACAATTCTATGCTCAAGGCATTGATGGTGTCAGCCATGATGGTCACTTAGACGGCACAGAGTTCGGGTTCCGTATCGAGGATATTCGTTCTGATATCCCCGTGCGGTTATGGTACGGAAAGGACGCACTTTCGTGCCCTCCAACCACGGGATACAGATTTCCAAGCGCCTAGGAGACAACGCCCATCTTAGACTCGAAGATGATACGCATGCCACTATATTCTTCAGGTGGAGGAAGGAGGTGCTCGCTGACCTCATGGAAAACATGTAGCTTATAAAGCATCATTTGCATCGTCTGTTCTTGTTGTGCGTGTAGGAGATTCCCACTTCAGACGATATACCCAACACTCACCTCATCTTTAATTCAAAAACGAAGGATATGCCTGTCGAATTTAGCATTAATTTGATAACCAGGGATATTCGATACTTCAAGTTCGATGCTTTGACGTTTCACGTGTGGATGGATGCAGATCGCTTAATGTGGTAGCGAAGGGTAATAATTTCGGCCTTGAAGGAAAAGATCCCGGCCTCCAAAGCCTACCGAAGTGGTTTAGGGCCCTTGATAAGTCAATATTTCAGAGTGTCAGTTGCGTTGCGATCCCAAGTTGAAGAAAGCTCGGATACCTTCACAGTCAGGTGCTGCTTTGCGTATGACACCCTAGGCCATTTCTACTGGGTTCTTAACTACAATTAACTATGACGATGGGAAAAACTTCATTCGAGTGATATCTTGCTTCAATTGGTGTTATCAGCTGCGAAAAGTCCCTCAGTCTAAGTATAACCTCCGTGGACCAGCCTGTCCACGGTTTCAATATCAACTTTTGTCACTTATTGGCCTTACTACATCCTTTTAAGCAGTGTGCAATTGTATTAGATAAGTTGATGTAAGCCTCAAGTTCCACATCTCTGATGCAGGCGCGAAATCTTTGCAAACACATGAATACGGTCTTTCGCCCAGCAACATACCAAGGTATGTATTCTGAATACTGTTTGGTTATGTTGGAGATTCGGTGATGCTGACAACAAATGACAGTTCTTTTCAGCGATCAAATTATGTGTTGATACCAACGTGTGGTATCCAGTTAATGCTCCTCCTGACTTCTGAATTGCTTCAGTGCCCCCTGCACTTGACATTGGAAGACTGGTATGTGCTACCCGTCCGGGGATGTCAAGTTTACAGATATCGAAGAGCCTTAAGACCTTGGTCGTGCGATTAATCATCACATGCGCATACTTATAATCGTTGTTCTTCTACCGGGCCGTATTTGCAGAAGCTTTACGGTCACACAGCGGACCGGATAGTTTATTCGTTTTACACTATGCTGTGAGTTCCTGGACCTCGATTTACGATGTAATGATTTCGCAAATGGCTACAGGGCAATTGAATGTCGGAGAGCTGGCTTTGCCGGGAGTTGACGGAAGCTGAACAGGTTGGCAACGAGAATGGTTCCGAAGCGTTCTCGTCAACTGCGGCTTGGCAACCCACAGCATTCTCCCCCTCCCATCTGTCCAGGAGCAAAGAAGCGAACAACAGTCATAACATCGTGATTGTTTGATTGGTGCGCATCTCTGCACGCCAGCCACCTTACCTGACTCCGTTCCCCCGCACGAACCCCACAGTCAATTCTTGGGGTTCGCCGAAATGAAGTGCTGCTCATCACGGCCCAGCTCGAGGTAACATTGGCCCGGTTCCCAATGACCCCAAGTTTTGGCCCGGCAGACCATGTGTTTGGAGCGCCTACGACGTTCATGACGACGGTTCTTATTATAGTCATTGCGCGCGTGTTGGCTAACACTAGCAAGACTAAGCTATGCCTCGGAACTCCCTGGGTTCCTCCTCACTCGAGCCCCTGTCCCCGTCATTTGGCTCGCCCCAACTCGTGACAGGCTTCTCCAGTTTGCGGGAGCAACAGGGCAGAAAGAAGAATATGGGTATCGCCACATGGCCGAGGTTACCGAGAATCAGCTCTAGCTCGGGCCATGTTGTATCGCACGTTCGTCGAAGGTCATCAGCGGCCCAGCCCGAGCTCATTTGTTCCCTTGGTACCACCGGCATGGATGCAGCCTCAGTGACGAGGACCTCGATGTTACCCTTATAAAAGATGCCATTGTCTTGGTACCGGCTCCGATCAGCGCTCTCTCCTTCCGCACCTCGTCCTTAAGACGCGTCGCATCCCGCAGAGATCGTCGAGTCGCAGCCATGATGCTCCGTTCCGCCCTCTTCGCCGCCGTTGGCGCTCTTTCCTGGGGCATTACCTCCGCCCTCGAGACGTTCGAGCGTAACCTCATCTTTCAGCCGCCTGAGAACTACACGGACCCTCGTGTCCTGTATCCTCGCACCGTCCAGCTGGACGACGGCCGTCTGTTGGGTACTTGGGAGAACTACTCGCCCGAACCCCCTCTGGTGTGGTTCCCCATCTACGAGTCTCTCGACGGTGGCCTCACTTGGGAGGAGGCCGGTCAGGTGCACGATGAGGTCAACAACTGGGGTCTGCGCTACCAGCCTTTCCTATACGAACTGCGCCGGGACTTTGGTGGCTACCCGGCCGGAACTATTCTTCTCGCTGGCAACAGCATTCCCACCGACCTCAGCCTGACAAAGATTGACCTGTACGCGTCCACGGACAAAGGTCGCAGCTGGGAGTTCGTGTCACACGTCGCTGCTGGCGGCAGAGCTATCCCCAACAACGAGGAGACGCCCGTTTGGGAGCCTTTCATTCTGCAAGTCAATCACCCTGTCTCTTCTTCTGATCAGATCGCTAATGCATCTCAGCATGTTCGAGGATGAGCTGATCCTCTACTACGCCGACCAACGCTCGCCCGACCATGGCCAGGAGATCTCCCACCAGACGACCAAGGATCTCAAGAACTGGTCCGAGGTTGTCATTGATGCCTCCTACCCAACCTACACCGACCGTCCCGGCATGCCCTTCGTCACCCAGCTCGGCAACGGCGACTATATGTACACCTTCGAATGGGGCGGCGCGCCCATTATCGAGCCCTACTCGTTCCCCATCTACTACCGCATCGCCAAGGACCCTCGCAAGTTCGCAGATGCGCCCGACATGTACATCAACAGCACCAACGCCGGCGTCTTCCCCATCAACAGCCCCAACGTCGTGTGGTCTCCCGTCGGTGGCTGCAACGGTACGATTGTCGTCAGCAGCAACAGCGCCCCTCTCTTCGTCAACCGCCACGACGGTGACCCGAACGCCTGGGTTGCCTACGACTCTCCTGAGCCTGGTGCATACACTCGCAACCTGCGAATTATGGAGGAGGATCCTGACTACCTGCTCATCATGGGTGCCGGTGTTCTGCCTCCCAGCACCACCAACGAGGTCACCGTCAGCATGATCAAGTTGACCGAGCTTCTGGGCCTGAAGCAGGCATGAGAAACGAGAAGAACAATTCGTGTAAAAAATGTTGTCTGTCACCTGGCACCCGCGAATGCTGCGCGATGGATGAGAGCCCGCATGTGCAGGTTATTCTATAATGAAATCTATTTAATGACTGGAACCACCCGGGATACGAGCCTTTCTCCGCAAATTGAATTGAGCTTAGTGACTGGCCTTCGTTCTAGTTAGAATCGCTTCCAATTCATCTCTGACGTAATAACTTTCGGATATTGCTACTTGGGGTATCTCAATGCGCCCCAGGCCTAGCTGCGACTTACACGTGAACCTTTCCTTCGCTATGGGCTCCGGGCCGGCTATCCCACGTAGGCTCCCAGTCCGAACACGCTCTGGAAAGTTTTGTGATAGCAGACGGTGTCTTCGAGCTAGTTTGTCACTCAAATTGGACGTGGAACAGGACAAGACCAAGCCTTTGCTAATTCTTCTGCTTCTGAAAACCAAAGACTAAGACTCCAGGGCTCTGTGTGGACGGAAGTTTGAACGCGTTCCTGGGCGGCCCGGCCATGCGGGCCGTTGGAGGTGGCGCCATTCCTTGCAGGGAATGCCTTACCTTGCCAAGTGAGCCTGTGTCCTCGGACAAGGGATGAACCATCAAGTACTTGGTCGGCTAGCCGACAAACGCGGGGCAGAGAGCGGGGGAAGACAGGGTTGCGATTGAGTGGTGCGGTGAATTGTCCTTTGCCGGTCTCTGGTCTTGTGCAATCAACTAGAGATCCGATTCAGGTCCTCCGTCTGCGCGTCTTAAATGCTGCAAGTCATGCATGTCAGTCCGCTTATGTCGTTACTGAGGAAGAAAGAAGCCCAAGATTTGCAGTGGAAGAGGGGGAAGAACCTGACGGTGGCTACTCAATGGGCCGGTTGGGATTGCGATGATGGCGGTCCCTCTCATCTACTGACCATTCACGAGCTCTCAAATCCGCCGCTACTTACAGAGTAAGGTTGGCGATGGTGAAATTCCAATCAGGCGTGTGGAGTAAGTAGATGCATACCTTTCTGATGAAATAACAGCACTTCTGCCCTCAAATGCGATGCAAATGGCCCATCCTCTGCGTTGCCATTGTGAATCAGCGCCTCAAAGTCAACTGTTGTGACGTAGAGGTCCGAAGATGTTGTTCTCACGTGTCAAACTCCTCGCCTTCTTGGCCATGGGCTGGCTCGAAGGAGTCAGTGCCAGGGCCGTGGGAAGAGACATGCACTTGCTGAATGGTAGACAGCAGGATATTGTAAGTATACGGGCTGGTTCCTCAGCATCTGGTCGGCTGCAATGGTTAGAAGATCAGAGCAACTAACGAAAGGTCGCAGGTGACATGGGATGACAAGAGTCTCTTCATCAACGGTGAGAGACTGATGATCTTCAGCGCCGAATTCCACGCATTTAGGTAAACCCTTGCATCACGCCGTCTGGTTTCGGACTAACTCGAGGCCAGGATGCCAGTCACGCACCTTTGGTTTGACATCCTCCAGAAGATCAAAGCAGCTGGATACAACTCCGTTTCTTTCTATGTCAATTGGGCTCTCCTGGAGGCAAAGCCTGGTGAAGTCCGCGCCGAAGGCATCTTCGCCCTGGAGCCCCTCTTCGAGGCGGCTCAAAAGGCTGGCCTATATCTCTTTGCAGTAAGTGCATGCCGTATCCTGTCTACTCTTGGCACAACTGACGTGTTCGGAAGCGTCCTGGTCCCTATATCAATGCCGAAGTGAGCGGCGGAGGCTTCCCAGGCTGGCTGCAGAGAGTTCAAGGCGTTCTGCGCTCCAACGACGAGGCGTATCTCAAGGCCACGGATAAGTAAGGCCACTCAGAAAACCGTGCCGCCGTGCGCTTTCAATTAACGTGGCCAGCTATACTGCCGCTATTGGTCAGATTATCGCCGATGCCCAGATCACCAACGGGGGCCCCGTCACTCTCTTTCAAATGGAGAACGAGTACAACGCTGCGATCGAACCTTACCCCTTTCCCGAATACGATTATTGGAACTACGTCGACAACCAATTCCGAAGCGCCGGTGTTGTCGTTCCGTATGTCAACAACGAAGCGTGGCAACTCGGGGCCATCACCACTTCGACCCCTGCCAAGGTCGACATCTACGGTCACGACGCATATCCTCTTGGTTTTGACTGCTGGAACCCGACTGTGTGGCCCGAGGACGGACTCCCTACGGATTGGCTGGCAACGAACAACAAGATCGCCCCGGACAGCCCCTACACCATTGTGGAGGTATGACAGAAGCATCATTGTGATCAAGAATTGTGACGTTCTGACGTTGAATAGTTCCAAGGAGGCGGCTATCAACCTTGGGGCGGAGCTGGGTTCGAATCCTGTGCTGGTCTGCTGAACCACGAATTTGAGCGGGTCTTGTACAAGAACAATTACGCTGTTGGAATCACCATCTTCAACATCTACATGGTGAGTACTTCCCCGCCGAATCATACGTAGTCCGCTCGAAGCTAATCGACGACAGACATGGGGCGGCACGAACTGGGGAAACCTCGGCCACTCCGACGGCTATACATCTTATGACTACGGCGCCCAAATCACCGAAGAACGTCTCGTCAACCGCGAGAAGTACAGCGAGTCGAAGCTCCAAGCCAACTTCTTCCACGTTAGCCCTGCGTATCTCGAGGCTGATCGCTTCAATGCCTCGCTCGAGTTCACAAACAACGAGGCCATTACCGTTACCCCTGCGACAACCAATACTACCAAGTTTTATATCTCTAGGTAGGTCCCGAATTGCGCTGGCTTAGGCTCTACGTTAACGAAGATGGTAGGCACACTAAGTACGACACCTTGGAGACCGTAGCATATCGGCTCAAGGTTGATACTGTCAAATACGGGGAGATTGAAATCCCTCAGCTTAGCGACAGCCTCTACTTGACCAGAAGGGACTCCAAGATCCATGTCAGCGACTATCTCGTTGGCGACAAGAACCTGGTTTACTCTTCAGCTGAAATTCTAACTTGGTATGTTGGTATCTGAAGATAAGAGACACACAGGAATTAAATCCACTAATAATCAAACAGGAAGAAATACGAAGACAAGACTGTTCTCGTTGTTTACGGTGGCGCTGACGAGCATCACGAGTTGGCCGTGGAGGGAGATCAAGGCGAGGTAACCGACGAAGATGTCATCGAAGGTTCTGATGTTACCATCGAGCAGAAGGAGGGCTACACTGTCCTCGGGTGGGCCGTTTCCGACGAACGCAAGGTCGTTCGTGTTCACCAGAACCTATACATCTACCTGCTGAGTATGCTCCGAATTCCTTGCCTACATGGGGACACACTGACCTTTGTCAGCTCGAAACGAGGCATACAACTTCTGGGTACCTCCTACGGAAGGCAATAAAGGCACCTCCGACATGATCCTCAAGGCAGGCTACCTCGTCCGAACAGTCGCAATTGAAGGCGATATCATCAGCATCTCTGGTGATGTCAACGCCACGACCTCTCTTGAGATCATTGGGGGTGCTCCGACACCCTTGGAGACTCTCAACTTCAATGGCAAAGCCGTGGATTTCAAGCAGAACGAGCGCGGAGTCGTCACCGCAACCCTCGACTTCAATGTCCCAGAGATCAAGCTTCCGGGCGTCAGTCGACTCGCCTGGAAGTACATCAACTCGCTCCCCGAGATCAAGTCTGACTACTCAGATGAGCTTTGGACCGACGCCAACCTGGAAAAGACTTTCAACACTGCCAACCCACTGAAGACACCTACTAGCTTGTACGGTGGTGACTATGGCTACCACACGGGCTCACTGCTCTACCGCGGGCACTTCACCGCCAATGGGGAAGAGAGCGTCTTCAACCTCACCACCCAGGGTGGCAATGCTTACGGTGCCTCTGTGTGGGTGAATGACGAATTCGTTGGCTCTTGGCACGGTAATGCGGCGACGGGTGGTTACAATAGTACCTTCCAGCTGCCCAAGTTGACTAAAGACAAGGAATACATTTTCACTATCGTCGTAGATCACATGGGTCTGAACGGCAACTGGGTCATCAATGAGGAGCAACAAAAGAACCCGCGGGGTATTCTAAACTATAACCTTGCCAGTCATGAGCAGTCCGATATCAGGTGGAAGATCACCGGCAACCTGGGAGGTGAAGACTACGCTGACCGAGAGCGCGGTCCTCTCAACGAGGGCGGTCTTTTCGTGGAGAGACAGGGTTACCACTGGCCCGACCCACCTTCAAGCTCTTGGGAGGACAGCAAGGGCCCGACTGAGGGTATCCCTCAGGCCGGTATCGCCTACTACTCCTCAACCTTTGATCTTGACCTACCTGCTGGCTACGATATCCCCATCTCGCTAACTTTTGCCAACACGACTACCACCGCTTACCGCGCACAGCTGTTCGTCAACGGCTACCAGTACGGCAAGTACGTGCACCACGTCGGTCCTCAAGCACGATTCCCGATTCCTGAGGGTATCCTAAACTACCAGGGATCCAACCACCTTGGCATCACACTCTGGGCTCACGAGAAAGATGGAGCTAAGATTGAAGGACTGAAATGGGAGGTTGGTATGGTTAGTGCAACATGCTTTGGAAAAGTTGAGCCTGCACCGCAGCCGAAGTGGATACAGAGGAAAGGAGCTTACTGAGACACATCTAAATAGTATGCCTATCGTTTGCTAAGTCTAAGATTATAATTTGTTGCGAACAAGGCCTGAGGTAATTGTGAAGATGTGCATATGACCTGACGTAGATGTTTTCGACGCATTAGTGCGTACATTTCAGTGCATGGGGGTACAGATGAGAATACGAGATGAGCATTGTCTTTACTATGTATGAGAAAAGAGTGACAAAGTGTCTGGCAAGAGTTAAAGAGAAATCAGTAGAACCATAAAAAGGTGAAAGCCCCAAATTCAATATCCATTTGCCAGCCATCATGTCTGAACTATAAATCGTTATGCCTTGCAGATTCAGCTAGTCATAACCAGTCTTGTCCGCACTCAGAAGCCGCCAAGGGGTTTGGGGTTGGGGAGGACCTCGCCGACATGCTTGACGGGAGGAATGATTGCATCACCCTTTTTGGCAGCAAGTTCCTTGTGCTTGGCAAGAGAGAAGTCCTGGTTATCGAAGTTTTGATTGATGACTCCGACCATGCCAGACGAGCAATGCTTTCCAACATTCTGAGGGCAATAATACCACTAAAACAATACGTTAGCTTCTACTTCTTCTTGGTACCGAGTTGGCTCAGTGTAGAGGCTTACGATGGTCTTCTTGTTCTCTACGACAATCTGGAACACATTGTCCGCCTGTCCCTCGGGGGTGAAAAACTCGAACCCAGGAAAAAAGCCGGTGCCATCGGCCAATGGCTCGCAGGGTTCCGCGAAGTTGGACTGAGCAACGGAGTGGTTGCGGGGGAGGAAGTGCCATTCGACAATGTCACCAACCTCCGCAACGACGCTGTCAGGGTCGAACCGGAGCCCGCCGAGGCCTACAACGACCGAGTGGGTGACGCCGGTCAAGTGGGACGTTTTGGTGGCCTTGGTCTTGTCGCTGGTGTTGGTGGGAGCGGCCGAGACGGTAACGGCAGAAGCCAGGAGGACGGCAGTGAGGGCCTTGACGGAGAACATTTTGATTTTTGTAGGTTTAATGGAAGAAAGTTCAGGCAGAGCGACGATATGAAATACGGAAATGATGAAGGAAAAGATGAAAGGAAAGGTTGGGATATTGGGTTGATTGCTTGATTGGCTTTGTGATGATGGGATAGCGGTAGCTAATTCTTGATGAGATTCCCTTCCGATTATATACAAATCGACGGTTTTGCGACAATTAAGAATATCATACTATGCTTGGGTCATATTCTCCAACGCCGCCGGCTTGAGTTGTACAGCCTTGCGGAACGATCCTCTTCCACACAGTACTGTCTCCGTCCCGATAAGCTGTTTAGGAATCAAACAAGGGCTCCAATTCTGCATCTAACTGTATCTATAAGCAGGGCTTAGACTCAGCCGCGGTTCCCGTGGCGTTAACACAGCTAAAGCCAGCCGAAAACGTGGTTCCAGGGAATTCCCATCTGGCGCTAAATCCTATGTGGCGCTATCTTCTCACTCAGACGATGTTTGAAGCAACGTGGCTGGTCAGTTGAAGTGAAGGCGGCAGAGAGAAAGACGGCCGTGTTTTCCCCAGGTGAACGACGCGGCATGAGCGGCGTGTGGCGGAGTATCATCCACAAGGCAGTGTGAAGAACTAGTCAGCGCGCCTAAAATTGTCGTCTAAAATGGTGCCAGCCAACAAGCGCAAAACCAAGTTGACATACGTAAGTTTGTTTCGATATGATTACTGCGGCTGATTGGGATTATAATGGTGGCCCTCACACGCAAGGCCTCATAGGTTTTCTTGCTAGTTACTATAACGTCAGATTATCGAAGCCAAGGTTTCACAGAACTGTCTATTCTCAGCCGTGCTACCCACCTCTGGCGCGTTCTAATATGCCTGTACATACTCTGTCACATAGTCGAGTCTGCCTCGGGCTATGGAATCATAGACGTCCTACATTCAATTTTCTGGTCATTTTTCCTGCTTCACACTTGTTAAACTCTGTGGGAACGTCCTTCGCCAAGGGGTTCTTTTTGTAATAACTCGTATTCGGAGCAAGTTTCTGGAATTTGGCACAAATATCATGTTGATGCACACGAGCACGCTACTTGCATATCTGTTTTTTTTTTTTTTTTTTTTTTTTTTTCGGGTGTGGGGGGGCTGAAGGCGGTCCTTTGGTGAAGACGTACGACCCAGAGGAACCACAAGTTTCCGAATCCTTCTGGTGCTTGTCTTCATTTTGTATAACAGGGAAAAATGGGAATGGCTCACTTGGGTTTGTCGGCCCTAAAACTAGTTTGCCGGAAAGGATGACGACCCGGGAGAAATATTCGGCCGGTGGCGCTTTCACCTGGGACTGTTTCGTTGACAGACATTACCGGTTCAAGTCCGCACGTGCGCGAATATTCCCTCTGCATGGAGTCAAACGTGTACAGGCTGTACATACTCACAGAAGCTATTAGGTCTGTACTATTTATGGTTCTACTGCCGGAAATCCTAGTAATTCAGGACCCCGCCTGAATATCAGCCTGGGCTCGTCGGTTGCGCGGTAGCCAGGCTTTGCGAAATGCCAAGGATAGGCATCAAAAAGCAAAAGAAGTAACAAGACGCTGAATTGTTTGCATTTGGATTGCAGGATGTGTCGGGGTTCTGCAACATGTAGCCATAAGCACGCCAGCCAGAGCGCCGTCATGGCGAATTCTCAGCGTGTGACCGGAAAGCATGGTCGTTTGTCAGCATTCTATTCCGAGCCGGTGTCTTGCTACAGGTGCAGTCTTGATATGCACAGTTGTGTCCCAAGCGATTGAGGGTGACTGGTGACTTAGGCCCTCAATAACGAGTCGAGCTTTCAAGCGGTATGTTAAAACACTAGGTACTGAGTAAGAAATCTCTGCTCTCCATATGATTACGAGGTGTCTCACAAACATGCTCGTGTTGGAAAGTCCGTTCCATGTTCTTCCACGCATCCACCCGAGTGTGGTTTGCCAGTCCGTTTAAGTCGCCGTCATAGAAGTCCAACCATTGAAAGCCAGATCCAAGTCCCCGCATCCCTATTCTTGACGAATTTTCTGCTCCCACGTGCTGAGAATGGATCACTAGGAGGCACTATGCAGATGGTAGTGGTGAAACCTCCGTAGCGCCATCCGTTTTTTGGGTCCTCAACCAGCTCCTCGTCATTGTCGAAAATAATCTTGACTTTGTCCGTCACCGGATCGTTTGTCATGCTGGCAGGTTCATCGGATCTGCATTCGCTGTTGTTGGAGCCATCTAGGGTGGTTTCTTAATGAAGAAGTCAGCCTCGATCTGGGCGGCAAGGATAAGGAATGGAGGCGATACCATGCAGATGAGGGATGGGAAGGAATTCCGGTCGATCACGAGACTCGAGGTCCCCCGAATGAATCAAGGGCAAGATTCAAAGAAGTGGCTCTTCACGTTCTGTCTTTTGGCTGGCATGCTGCATAGCAGACTGCTTTCCTCCTCCCTTGGGCTTACCACTTAAATTGTCCAGATTTGGTGGCTCAAAGAGTAGCGCATGCACTTGCGAATCCGCAATCTAGAGCATGTAAGTCGTAATTTTCTAATAGAGTCTGTTGTCTCTCTTCGGTGTATCTCGCTGTGTTTCTCACGCTGGTTTAGCGTCTGGGCCAATTTATGCGGCTGGTCCGGCGAAGCAGCGGCATCTAGGCGGAGAATGACTCCGTGGGTCACGGAGCCAAGATTTGCGGCGGACGGGTGAGTCCAATTTTTGATTGGGACAAACGACCCTCCGTTCCGCCGGCGAAAAGGTGTTCTTGAGGAAGACGATTGTCAAGGGGATTGCTTGCTCGGAACCACTGATTAGATTCGTGACCGAACTGAGAATGCCTGGCCATCCCCGTTGATATTGAGTTGTTACCAACGCTGTGACTCCTGTCGATTTGGTTTCCGAATGCCCGTAATGGCCATTGCTCACGTCTTATTGGGTTACATTAGACGGACGAAAGTTGAGGACTATCGCTGCTGGACAGCTTCTTGGCAGCATCATTGGCCTCCTTTCGGCAAGCACTAACATACTAAACAGGTAGATAGATAGATCCTCAGTGATTACAGTCTATGGAGATTCTGGTTGAGAATTCGAAGGGCTGTGAGTGAAACACTGGGGACCTGGCCTCAAGAGAGTAATCTAGGCGACTCAGATGAGGCCCCAGAATGCCGGAAATACCTGGACGCCTGCCATCTGGTCGGGCTGATGACAGCTATTTCTGAACTATGAGGTCCCCCCACACGACACACGACTCAGCGATGGCATTCCAAACCGTATGGGAAATCGGATCTAGCAAGGGCAGAGCGGCCGGGTCTGTCTTGTACAATCAAAGGCGACGGACGTACAAATATCAGACAAATCAGCCCGGGATAAGTCCCGGGAACGTGCCTAGAGTCCAACCCGCGCAAAGTCACACGGGCTAATGGCCTAATCGACAGCGTTTGTTGGTTGTTTTGCGGCACATCCCAGCAATACTTTTACAAGAGAAGTCAGAGTCTCTGTGCTGACCGAACAGTATGAGTTTGTGGCGATTTGCGTAAGCTGGCCGATGGTTATCCAGACCCTATAAATACGCGTACGGGCCAAGCCATGATTTGCGAGCTAAGACTTCGAATTTGACTACCCATCAGGCGGGCTGTCAAGGGGGTCCAGTATCAACCAATCAAAAGCGATTCCATACACGTATACGTCCGCATGGGGAAGCCAAAGGGTTCGGAATTGGCGACCAAAGCTTTGGCCATTGACTGTTGCTTGGGAGGAAAACGCGTACGGATTCTGGGTAACGACACCTTTCGACCGTATATTTGTTTTCGCAAAAGTATTAAATCTCCTTCAGACTCCTTCGATTGCCGCTATAAAGATGGCTATACTCGAGCCCATTTGTCTTGATGACTCCAACTGTGCCACGAACGGAGAACACTAAGAAACGTTAGTTGTTCACCAGCAACCCCGGAAACACCTACAAGAGGGCGATCGGGATTCGAGGCTATCCAAGATGCCGGAGCTTCAGTCACACAATGGTTGCTACCTCTGGCACTATGTGCCTAGTATGGTCGCGGCCATCATTTTCGAGGTTCTCTTCATCCTGGCTACGTTCTACCACGCGTGGAAAATCGCAAGAACAAAAGCATGGTTCTGCATCGTCTTCGTCATTGGAGGATTTCGTAAGTGGAAAACACATCAAATTTGCCTTTCTGTGTCTTTGCAGTGCGGCTGACAGTACCGCGTCTCTAGTCGAAATGATCGGCTACATCGGTAGAGCCCTTGCCCGGGAGAAAACCGGCGAGATCGGCCCATACGTTATGCAGAGCATCACCATTCTCATCGCACCTGCCTTCTTCGCGGCCTCGGTGTACATGACGCTTGGCCGAATTATTCGCAGCGTTCACGGAGAATCGCTCTCGGTCATTCGCATCAACTGGCTCACTCGCATCTTCGTCACCGGCGACTGCTTGTCGTTCCTCGTCCAGGCGAGCGGTGGCGGGCTGATGGTCAAGCACGGCAGCCAGACGATGGGACAAAACCTGATCGTGGTCGGCCTCGTCATCCAGATTGTGCTTTTTGGCATCTTCTGGCCCACGTCTGTCGTCTTTCATATGCGGTTGTCCAAGTCTCCGACAGAAGCTTCGGTGAGCGGCCACTCGCTGTGGAAGTCGGGCCTGTGGATGCTGTACGCCGTGAGCTGCCTCATCATGGTGCGGTCCATATTCCGTCTGATCGAATAGTTGCTGGGCGGCGACGGGTACCCTCTGCAGAATGAGTGGACGCTTTATGTCTTCGACGCAACGCTCATGTTCTTGGTCATGGTGGTGTTTGGATGGTGGCTTCCCAGCGCCTTCCAGATCCGCAAGAACGGCTCCCAGTCCATGTCGGACATCGAGAACTTCGACATGACGGAGCCAGAGACGCAGCTTCACTGGATGCGGAAGTTGATGCCATGAAGTAATGAGTCGGGAGAGAGGGCGGCTGAGAAGACAACTTGGGGGACCCTGTAATGAGCATTTGTTGATGGATAGGCATAGAGCGACGGTCCACGATGCGAGAAACAGAAATGAACATTTGGTCTGGTATGGTAAACAAAGATTGGTGAAGGACCTCCATGATGGGCAAGATTGGAAGCAAGGCAGAATTGCGGTGTAATTTGCCATTTACGGCGATGTTAGAGGGTTTAGAGACGCGTGGAATCAGGGCGCAGCTGGTAATTCAGGGGCTCTTTTCAGGGTGTTAAGCCCCAAAATGTCGCCTGTGGGAGCTTTTGGTACCGTACCTTACGGGCACCTTCTCTAGTGGGGTTTGCGCTAAGCATACCTTACCTACCTGAGTGTATGCCACCCCACGGTGCCACCAAAAAAAGGCTGAAGACCCGGCTCGTCGCTCAATTTCAAAATCACCCGCCCTGCTCTCGCCACCATACGGTGCCCTCGATGGCTCAGTTCTAGCCCCCGGACGAGTCAGTCATTAGTACCTCGACCCTCCCGGAGACGCAGCGCCAGAGTACTGGCGCCCCAGACGCGCAACCACTCCCCGGCCATGGCCATCGACGACGAGGCCAGCACCCCGGCAGCCGGAGGAGCAGCCCGTGACGTCAAGCTTCGCCGAGCCCACAGGAAGTCTCGCAATGGGTGCAAGGAGTGCAAGAGGCGCCACGTCAAATGCGTGAGACACGTCCGACATGCGTCAACTGCGCAACGGCGGAGCGGCATTGCTCGTACCTCGACTCCCTTCCGACCTCGGCCCGGTCAGCCGTCCCGGCCAAGCGTGTTCTGGTCGCCAGCGGCCACAGCCCGGCCAGTTCCGGGAGCCAAGCGGCCGTCGCCGGTGTCCCGGTCTCCGCCTCCTCCCCGTCCATCACCACCGTCGTGAACGACTTCGTCATGCGCTCTGGCGAGACCAACGAGGTCACCCGCTCCGCCAACGGCAAGTTCTTCACACTCGAGCACCTACGCCTCTTTCGCCACCCTCAGACCGCCATGCCGACATTCATCACCGCCGACGAGTTCCAAAAGCCCATGATGGACATGGTCATGGACGCGGCTTTGGACGCCCCTTACCTCATGGACATCCAGCTTGCCCACGCAGCCATGCATCTGGCCGAGACAAACCCCGATCGCGCCGCCTTCTATCGTCACCAGGCTACACAACTCCAGACGCGCGGCCTCATGCTCTTCAACGAGGCCAAGGAAGAGGTCTCAGACGAGAACTGCATTCCCATGTTTCTTTTCTCCTCTACTGTGGGCAACCAGTTACTATGCGAGACTCTTCGCAACAACCGAGATGACTTCAGCGCTTTCCTGGACCAATTTGCGTGGTATCTCACTATCCACCGTGGCGTCAGCGCCGTGACGGGCAAGTCTGGAGCGTCATCCGACAATCTGGCGCCAAGGGTTTTATAGACTTTCTGGAAGCCAGGCAGCCTCACGCGCAAGTCCCCGAGGTTGACATCCTTCACCGCATGCTCGACCAGGCCGACCTGGGCCCGGCTTCCCTTGAGGCCTGCCGAGCCGCCGCCGACGTCCTTCGCCATGCTTACGCCATCTATCGCAGCATCTCCGAACGGAGCGCTCACCAATCCTCTTCCGTCATGGCTTTCGGGGTCCGCATCACCACCGGCTTCATCGACCTCCTCAAGCAGCGCCGCCCAGAGGCCCTCGTGATTCTCGCCTACTACGCGGTCCTCCTCCACTGGTGCCGGGAGTACTGGGTGTTTTCTGACGCGGGCCATTTCATGATCCGGTCCATCTCGGCGCATCTTGGTGAATACTGGTCAAAATGGCTCGTGTTCCCCAACTCTGTGCTCGAGGGCCATGAGCAGCAACATGCGGGATGAGACTCAAGAAAGACAAAGAGAGAGAGAGAGAGAGAGAGAGAGAGAGAGAGACACGCACAACGCAGAGGAATAAGCAAAAAGAAGCTCGAATACGAACCGTCTGCGAACCCTCTCTGATTCGTCAGATCAATCCGACGAACTCTGGTCGAACCGGTGCACGGCGGTTCTCATCTCATCTTCGGGCTTTGCGCCCGCCGTGCTAGCACCGCCAAAGTCCGAAACATCTTGCACATCCACCGACAAGGTCCACTGACAGCAATCGATCGCGAAACCAAACCATCACCCCCGCGCTGCTCTCAGTCTGGCGCCCTCCAGGACCCGTAAAACCCGGCCTGGGACGAGCCTATATATGAATATTTTGGCAGCTGTCGACAGGAAACCCACGGTCTTGCGACCTGACGTGTTGGCTTCGTCTCAGTACGCCAAGGGCCCGGGAGTCGGTGCTCAACCACCTCACACACAAACACACACACACACACACACACACCCCTCCTGCGTTCCTTTTCTTCTCCCGTAAGCGAGGAGAGGGGGGAAACGCCCAAGAAACGCCATGTTCGCCGGACATCGAACGGAGGAGTCTGTCAAAAAGGCTGCGCCTCCCAGCATACCCGTGGGCTAGGAGGCGAAGCCGGTCTTTCTGATGTTCTCCTCCTTGATTTTTCTCCGCTTTCTTCTTGTTTGCATAGGAACAAAACCACGCACATAGCCTCGCCTACCCACCAAAGCTGGCGCAGCCATTCCCATCCTTCCCATTTGGGCCGTCCATGTCGCTGCCCTTCCCATCCAACAGGTTCGGGCCCAGCTTCTCGCTGGGTCCTTCCTCGTCACCGACTACAGAGACGAGGACGGTGGAAGCGACGATATTTCCCACAGGCGGCGCCTCCGACAGCGGGCCCGCTTTCCCGAATAACATTCTTCAGCAATCTGGTCTCACGCCGGGGCAGGTCATCGGCATCAGCGTGGGGGCCACGGCCGGTTTGGTCTTCTTCATCGTCGCTCTGGGGTGGATATGGAATTGGAGGAGGGAGCGACAGCTCTCGAGGCGGGATGCGGCACTCGCCACGACGCTGCAGGGGGATCCGGAAAAGCCAGACGGCGCCACGGCGGTGCAACACACCGGGGAGACGATAGAGTTGCCGGCGCCGAGAGGATTGCACGAAATGCCCGAGACACAACAAGGTCCAGCGATCGAGCTGCCGGCACCAGTCGAGAGGTCAGAACTGCCGGGATGAGATGGGCCGGCGGCGGCGACGACAACGACGACGACAGTCACCGGAGTGTTACTACGAGAATGGAATGAGAACCACGATACCCTCGCTAAGCATTACTTTCGCTTTAGCATTTCTATTACGACCGCCTGGGTCGGACTCGATGTGAGGACAGGACCAGCTCCCGCTGTCTGGAAGGCCTGTTGCCCGCGGCTAGTGTGGAACTGGGATGTTAATACGAGGCTATGGCCGGGAAAGTGGCAATAGCGAGGCGGCTGATATTTACGACAGCATGCATTTGAAGCGAAATGACGCTTAGATTCGTAAATAGACAAACAAAACAACTTCAACATCTCAAACAAACATCTTTCTTGCATTGTACGTCTGAGATTTGGCACGTTATCAGATGATGTCGGATTTAAAGCAGAGCTAGACGGTACTGAAGAACCACTTGGTACGTTAGTAGAAGATGCGGGATTTAAAGTAGAGCTAGAGTCTTGAGAGGTAGAAT